>CM021100.1:906370339-906530767 GCA_007115665.2 Sequoiadendron giganteum | reverse complement strand
TTAAATCCTAATCCCTCAACCCCTATACCCTCTTAATCCCTCAACCCTCAACCCTTAAACCCTAATCCCTCAACCCCTATACCCTCTTAATCCCTCAACCCTCAACCTCAACCCTTAAACCCTAATCCCTCAACCCCTATACCCTCTTAATCCGTCAACCCTCAACCCTCAACCCTCAACCTCACTCTCAACCCTCAACCCTCAACCCTCAACCCTTAAACCATAATCCCTCAACCCCTATACCCTCTACTCTATAACCTCTTAATCCCTCAATCCTAAACCATAAACCCTTAAACCCTAACCTGTAAACCCTCTACCCTCTATCATCAATCCTCTAACCTCTACTCTCAACCCTAATCCGCCAACCCTTAAACCCACTTAGTAAACTCTCTACAGTAATCCCTCAACCCTATTGACCCTTAAAGCCTCAACCCTATTGACCCTTAAACCCTCAACCCTATACCCTATACCCTATACCCTATACATTAAACCCTCAATTCTCAACCCTCAACCCTTAATCCCTCAACCCTCAATCCTTAAACCCTAAACCCTCTACCCCTATACCCTCTACCTTACATTGGACCCTGAACCTAATCCTTCAACCATATACCCTCAAACCTATACCCTAAACCCTCTACCCTCAACCAAGTAAACCCTTAACCCTTAACCCTCAACCCTTAAACCCTAATCTCTCAACCCCTATACCCTCTACTCTATAACCTCTTAATCCCTCAACCCTAAACCCTATACCCTTAAACCCTAACCCATAAATCCTCTAGCATCAATCCTTTACCCTTTACCCTCAACCCTAATCCCCCAACCCTTAAACCCACTTAGTAAACTTCTACCCTAATCCCTCAACCCTCTTGACCCTTAAACCCTCACCCCTTAACACACAACCCTAAACCCTTGACCCTCAACCCTCAACCCTTAAACCCTAAACTCTAAAACCCTCTACCCTCTACCCTCAACCCAATACTCTCTACCCTAAACCCTAATCCATCAACCCTAATACCTCAACCCTTATACCCTTAAATCCAAGAAAACTTTCTACCCTAATCCCAAACCCTCAACCCTTAGTCTCTTAACCCTTATAACCTCTACCCTATATAGTGGACCCTCAACCCTAATCTCTCAACACTATACACTATACCCTCAACTCTAATCCCTCAACACTATACACTATACCCTCGACCCTCAACCCTACACCCTCAACCCTCAACCCTCAACCCTCAACCCTCAATCTTCAACCCACAACCCTTAAACCCTCAACCCTATACCCTATACATTAAAACCCTATACCCTATACATTAAACCCTCAACCCTCAATTCTCAACCCTCAACCCTTAATCCCTCAACCCTCAATCCTTAAACCCTAAACCCTCTACCCCTTACATTGGACCCTGAACCTAATCTTTCAACCATATACCCTCAAACCTATACCCTAAACCCTCTACCCTCAACCAAGTAAACCCTTAACCCTCAACCCTTAAACCCTAATCTCTCAACCTCTATACCCTCTACTCTATAACCTCTTAATCCCTCAACCCTAAACCCTATACCCTTAAACCCTAACCCTCTACCCTCTACCATCAATCATCTACCCCCTACCCTCTACCCTAATTCCCTAACCCTTAAACCCACTTAGTAAACTCTCTACCCTAATCCCTCAACCCTTAAATCCTTAAACCCTCGACCCTTAAACACTCAACCCTAAGTCCTTGACCCTCAACCTCCAACCCTAAACTCTAAAACCCTCTACCCTCTACCCTCTACCCTAATCCATCAACCCCAATCCCTCAACCCTTACACCGTTAAATCCAAGAAAACTCTCTACCCTTATCCCTAAACCCTCAACCCTTAATCTCTCAACCCTTATAACCTCTACCCTATATATTGGACCCTCAACCCTAATTTCTCGACCCTATACCATATACCCTCAACCCTCAACCCTCAACCTTAAACCCTCAACCCTTAAACCCTAAACCCTTAAACCCTACCCTCTACCCTCTATCCTCTATCCTCTACCCTCTACCCTCTACATTAAACCCTCAACCCTCAATTCTTAACCCTCAACCTCTCAATCCTAAAACTCCTAAAACTCTCTTAACAATTCTATACCTTTTAATTCTTTATATTGGACTCCTCTCTGAACCTAATCTTCAACCATATACCTCAAACCTATACCTAAACCCTCTACCTCAACCAAGTAAACCCTTAACCCTAAACCCTTCAACCCTAAACCCTCAAACCTTTCTACCCTATACCCCTACCATCGAATTCTATTCCCTCAACCCTCAAACCTTAAACCCTAATACCTCTAGAAACCATCAACCCTATAGGTCCTCCACCCTAATCTCTCAACCCTATACCCTCAACCCCTATCACTTTCTCTCTATCTATACTTATCACCTCTCCCTCCCTCCCTCCCCTCCTACCCTCTCTAATTGTCTCTATCTACCGTCTCCCTCTTTCTATGTACCTCTCATTCAATCAATCCCTACCACCCTCTCTCGCTCCCTCTATCCATCTCTCTCTATGTCCCTCCCACTCTATCCCACTCTCTCCCTCTCTCTCATGTCTCTCCCTCCCACCGCCCTCTCTCTCAGGTCTCTCCCTCTGGCAACCTACCTAAGTAACTCTCTATCTATCTCTCTCCCCTCTCTCTATCTATCCCTCCCACACTACCTAGATAAGTTCCTCTCAATCCACCCCCCTCTTTCTCTACCTCTATCACTCTCTCCCACACCCTCTCCCTCTCTTAGGTCTCCCACTATCACTCCCTCTCTCTCCCACTCCCTCTCTCTCTCACACTCCTCCTCACTACCCATCTCTCTCAAGTCTCTCCTCCTCACCCCCCACACCCTCTCAAGTCTCCCACCCCCTACCTACATAACTCCTCTTTTTCTCTCTCCTCTCTCACTCCTCTCTCCACCTCTCTCTCTCCCTCCCTCTATCCCTCCCACCCTACCTAACTAAGTCCCTTTCACTCCAACTCCTTCTCTCCCACTCCCTCTCTCTTAAACTCTCACATCCATCCCCTCTCCATCTCTCCAGACTCTCTCTCTCTAAATTCTCCCTCCCTTTAAAAAAATACGTAAATACATGCATACATGTGTAGATACAATCTTACATACATACATACAATATATATGCATTGATACATACAGGCATACGTACATACATATAGGCATACATGTACATACAAACATATAAATATATCAGCATACATTTAATATAATGCGAGCGCATTATAGCGCACTCGCATTATATCTTGCTTTGGGAATTCCCCAGCCTTAGGTTTGGTATTTGCCTTGGAATACCAACCCAAAGGCTTGGAAGGAATTCCCAATGATTAGAGACGTGTTTTTAAAAAATCTACCATAATCGAGTTTGTGCTCACCATCAGGATTGCATGTGGTTCAATATCAAAAAAATCGAACACATGGGTAATGTTGGGTTCTCTCGCTATCCAACGATGTAATTTTTTTCACTTTCTGAAAATCTTAAGCCTTTCATCCATAATTTATTTTATTTGTATGTCTTTTTTTTTTCCAAAAAGTAGTGTTTGGTATTTTTTTGTTATAAATTAACTGTTCATCGAATTTTCAAATAAATTACATTTTTATAAAATAGACTTCATTCTACAAATTTAAAAAAATAAATAAAATAAAATTCAATTAGTTTCCAAAATTTGTAGGGGTGGCACAACCAAAATTCTATTTTTCAGGAAATGCCCACTTCGAAAATTAGTAAAAATCAAATATTCATTAAAAAATTATTAAAAAAATTATGCATCAACTACATACTGTTAGCTAACTTCTGATTGTTGTGATTTTAAAAATACTAAAAAAAAAATCACCGTACGAGGGTCGTACAAGAGGTTATGTGTTATGTTTTTCTAACAAAAACAACACCAAATTGTGTACGTCCCTCTTTTGAACCCCTTAATATCAACCATTTTAAAAATAAATTAGTAGTTTAGAAAGTAGACTCGAAGCACTTCGATCCTTGTTTTTGTTCCATCTCAAAATTTTGAGTGTAACAATCCTCAATTTCACGTCCAAGGTCAGTATTTCTTGATTTCAGAAAAATTTGTCCACTTAAGTTCCCTTTTTGGGAACCATCTTTGTGCACTTACCCAGGGGGTGGGCTAAAGGAAGTCACAGAAATGCCTTGTGATCACTCAGATGAAGATAACCTTACCGAAATTGATTTCTTAATGGGGACATACTCTCTGACTCCTCTTCACGATTCTCTAAGGAGACTGAGGAGGGAGTCTCTAAAAGTATTGACACTAATGGTGATAAACAATGTGGTGTCTTGAATCCAAGACCCTCAAGTGAGGATGAGTAGTATGAAACCCCTGTCTTTCCTGTTGGTTAACCCCATATCAACTGTGAGACTCAGGCATGGAATAACGCACGACAACTTGCCCTGGAGAAGCTAAAAAAATTGGATGTGGTGTTTAGAAATACTGGTAGTGGCAGCACAGAAAAACATTCAGCTAAGTCCAATGAAGTTGACAAAGAAAACAAAACAACCCATGGGAGCCCAAATAAAGTAAAACACATTGTCTCCAACTTTGAGGACAAGACCCTGCCTATCAATTCTCTACATAATTTCACCGATGGACTGGTTGATGTCCAATCTGATATTTCTATCAATCAAGTCACGGATGGTGCCAAGGAGGGCTTGGGTATGAAGGTTGTTGGTGGTAGAGGAGGATAAAGTAAGGAGATGTCAGCTCCGGGTCAAGATAATATGGTTAGACATAAACCTTCCAAGGTTGCTCCAATTTTGGGGCTAAAAGAAGATGGCCTCATTCCATCTAGAAAAAGGAGGGTTGACAGGCCAAGGAAAGAGGAAGGGTCTCTTATTCCTATTGGGAAAGGTAATATGAAATCTCTCTTGAATTCCAAGAGGAAAAAATTAAGTTTAGTCATTGAAATCCTAGTGGTTAAAAGAATGGAGATTGAAACCAAGGTGCCCAAATGCTTTGAGGCTTTTAGGCCTGGTAAGGACTCTACCCCCCCAACTAATCTGGATGGCCCTTAGCTTCATCTCTTGGAATTTGTGGGGGATTGAGTCTTCTGACAAGAAAAATGTTGTTAGAAGGTTTATTGTTCAATGCAAAAGCAAAGATGTGGTCCTGTTGCAAGAGCTCAAATCAACTATTTTTTACTTGATACCAACCTTCAATTAATTTGCAGTGATGCTACTCACTTTGCCACCCTGTTGTTTATGAAATCTAGATCCAAAACCCTTGTCTTGTCCCATGAAAATTGTGGAAAGAAAGGAATAATAGGGTTTTCAAAGATCAGTCAAGAAATAGCAAGACCATCTTCTAAATCATCAAAAATAGCATTTAGGATAGCATCAATTACTTGACTTTCAAAACCTTTAAGAGAATGCCTAATTATACAAAGCTAAGGGTGTGATAGAATTGGGTAATATCCCATAGCCTAAACAAACTCAATTGGGCTAATATAATTTCTAAATAGATGACCAAATGGACCCCTCGTAGCAGAGGGTGGGCTAATCTCAACTTCGACGGTCGTTCCAAGGGAAACCCTGGGGAAGTAGTTGTGGGAGGCATAATAAAATATGATAAAGGGAACCTTATTAAAGGGTATGCTCGAGCCATTGGAATCAACTCCAATAATTTTTTTGAGGCTATGGTGGCCTAGTGAGGGATTAAGATTCTTTCATGCTTGGGGTTCCTTGAAGTGGATATCAAAGGCGATGCCCAATTAATTGTGAATATTCTTCAAAATCACAAGACTCCTTCATGGAAGATATAAATAATCATTGAGAAATATAGAATGAGCCTCTATGGCTTTCATTAGGTCAAAATTCACCACATATTCAAGGAAGTTAATGGTGTGACAGACTTGGTTTGCAATCTAGGCTTGAAAATCGAAGAGTGGAATTATTAGAATTTAAATTCAAATATCTCAAGAACCCTCTAACATATTCTTTCCTAAGATAGACTTGACCATTACGCCCATTCCTTTATATTATTACTGGGGTGGGGGTATGGTGGATGTTTCGTATAGTTTGGGAAGGTTATGCTTAGTTATCCTAAGGACTATGATGTGGCTTCTTCTAGGCATTGCTTTGAGGTAGGAGATCTACATTGATTTCAATAACTATATCCTTAAGGTTCTCATTAGGATTACATCACTCTGATTGATACTAACTTAACTTGTAATTGTTTTATAGATTGTATGAGAATTATGGATTTGTAGGAGAATTATGGATTCAAAGTTCGATTGTGATGCCTTTAGTCTTAAGTAGACCTAGCAACTCATGCCCGAGATTAGGTTGGATATCTACACCCTTATCATGTGGATTTCACTTCTTTCTTGTACAGAGGGTCCTCTCCCTCTTGCAAAAATTAGTGATACTATTATGATTTTATAGCACAAGATGATGGAGGATAGGAATTACGATAATCTAAGTACAATCTTCATTGGGGATTATGTCAAAAGAAACAAGATTTTTTGTTATTTCTCTTTCTATCTAAACACCAACAAGAGTATTAGCAACTTCAAAAAAGGTTTTAAAGATCCTGTCGTTTTTGTTTCCCTAGTCTTTTTATTGGCTCCTTCATATCTATTGTGCTTTAGGTGGGTGTTTGTGCATGCTACTACAGGTGGCCTGAGACTTCACATGGAACCCATTCTTGTGATGCACTTAAGAAAAATATTGAGCTCTATGAGCTCTTTGAAAGAGGAAAATTTATGCCCTTCTTCCAAGCCATTCAAGGCTATAATGATAAAATTAAAAATTTGTTAACTCCTAGTCTAAAGGGGTTGTTATCAGGGGTGCCATGCAATTTAAGGTGTTTTAATATTTGATTGCTAAAGCCACAAGTTTAGTCTATGATGGAATCAAGGTAAAGAAAAAGAGAAATGGTAATTACAAAATGTTTATTTTCACTTTTTTAGAGGTAAAGATAAATTCATCCACTTCCAAAATGACTACAACCATGAGAATTTTTCAAATTTTGGGCTTTGGTGATTCTTCACTACATGAAATATTTCACTCTTGAAGGTCAATTTACAATAGTGCATGGTTATCATTTTCCAATTCTTAATCATTTGTTCCACGGTAAGAGAATGAACTTCATTTATTTTTATTTAACTCTCTTGAGGCCTATATTATCAAAGGTTCATATCCTCCTCTGCACCAAGGCCTCATATGGCCCATTATAAATACTACCTCTTTATGACACCCTCTTCAAACCCTAAGGTGAAGAGCAGTGTCCAAATCAAGATTATCAAGGACGAAGACTTTGGGCCCTCGTCTACTCATGTTAACCCTCAGCCTTACCCTATTGGAAAGGTAGGTTTGGGTCCTAAGGGTAAGGGCCCTACTATGATTCCTACTCTCCAACTCGAAATATTAGAGACCTCATCGACCAAGAAAAGAAAGGTGGCACCCCCCAATGTGCACAGGAAACAACAAGGTAAAGTTATGAAAAAATCCAAAAGCCCCAATCCTAGTGTGGGTGAGGCTATTGACATTTTTGATATAAAGGGGATAGAGAATGTGGTTGTGGATTCTACTTCTAATTCCAAATCCTCAGGTGGGTGCAATTCTACTATAATTTCCAAATTATTTACTATTGTGAACCCTAACACTACCAAAGGTAAACAGATTCAAGAGCTACACAATGAGGATGAGTTGAAAGAAGAGGATTTTCTCCCTCAAACTGAGGAGGTCTTGGAGGATGATGACTAGAACCAAAACTCTAATGAGATTGAAATAAATTATATTAATAAGGAACACATTGAAGATGATGATGATACTAAGGTTGTCATGGGCTATGACCAAAATATTGAGGTGTCCCCTGAGGTATAAAACTTTTCTAACCCTCTCTCTCCTGGCCCTTCGGAAAAAATGAATGACAAGGAGGAAATTCACCCTCCCTCTATTCTAGCTCATAACACTAATGACAAATACGAGACTATAAAGAAGTTACAAACTATGATTCTTGAGATGGATATTATTGTCTCCAACAATTGCAATGAAATAATTGTGCATCTAGAAAATGCCTTACCAAAGATTATTTTTCTTACTCAGGGATTTATTCACAAGTCTGTAATGGGTACTATCTCTAACCATTTGAAGATCAACAAAGAGAAGAAAAAAAGAGCTAAATAAGATGAGGAGAAGATGCATGTTAAAAATGTTGATGTGAAGAAATATATGGAGGATTAGGAAATACCCCTTGATTCCCTCATGGGTGATTGGAACCTGATCTATTAGTTGGGTTTTTTGTGTTTTGTTTGGTCTTGATCTTGTTTTTTTTTCTATTTTGTTTGGCCCATGTGTCTTTTTTTTTTTGGTTGAGCCTGCATGCCTTTTTTCTATTTGGTCAAGCCTGTGTGCCCTCTTGTTGTTTCTTTAATATGATTTTGATATTTTAACTCTTGAGATCAAGGCTCTTTCCCTTATTTTTTAATCAAAAATATATCTATATAGTAATATTTCTTTGCATATTTTATAATTAATAATATAATAATTTATTTTATTTATATTATATTATTCTTATATAGATTAATAATTTAATCTATTATACATTATTTTGTATATTTAGTATAGTTTACAAAAAGATCAAGATATATAAACATTATTTACATACTTATCATCACATACTTAAGTAAATGTATCACTCCTTAATTATATGCCTCACGAGGCTTCTAAGCATTATCTTACTAAATTATATCATGATTTTACATCTCCCTAAATTTCACACTTTCATTGTATTTATCCCAGTCCATCCACATGTTTTGTGGTTCTACTGTTGCTTGACTATCATTAGACCTTACAGATTCAACAGTGCACTCTTTCCCTTAAATTATATGGAACCTTGGACCACCCCCTTTTCTCTTATTTGTGTTATTTTCTTGTTCTTTATTGGTGTATCTTGCTTCTGGGTGATCCCACAAGGCTGGTTTACAATTTCTGGGAGATTCTGATTTTTGCTGAAATCACATATTTTTAGAAAATATAATGATTTAAGCCTTAAAAAGTTCCATTTTAAGGATTCCAATTGAAGAGGATTTGATCAAACCACCTTAAATCAAACCCCTTTGGATAGAACCCTGTTAGTTTTAAACCATACCTACAACGAAGTCTCCTTTACACCTATCAAAATGCTGATAAAAAATCACTTTTGATTTACCTTTCAGGGGATCAAATGAAGTCATTTAAAATTTATTTCAAATTATCATGGTATTCCTCAAAATGAACTATCCAATTAATATAATTTTAATATATTTTGGTTTTATTGTATATTTTATTTTTTAGTTTTATTAAACATAGGTTTTTCACTAAAAATCAAGCTCTTTGTTCTGCACATGTGGAAAAATAGCAGATTATCAAAATAAAATTTTAAAAAATATGTCCAAGTTGGGTATTGATGTCCTTGATCCATTAAAAAAAAAAATTGATACATATAGAAAAAATTTATGTTGTATACGGTCCACCTATGTCTGAATTGTAATTGGTTTGACTTTGAAACTTGATTAAGGAAAAAATATTTAATAAAACACTATGAAACCAAATGAATGGGCTAGATATCATAGTTACAAATCTAAATTTGAAAAAAATAGAATTTTATCCTTCATACAAAAAATTTATGTTGTATACGGTGAGTGTCACTCCTTAAAAATATTGTTTTTTAAAAGAAAAATTAGTTTTCGAAGGAGATGGAAAAAGAAGTGCAATTTGATTCCAAAAAAATGAAAAAATATATTTAGAATCTATAGACAAAATTTCATAAATCACTATTTTTCATCATCTTCAAATTCCTCACAGTTTAGCCACTATAGGAGCCTAAAAATGAAGATTTAGTTAAAAAAAATTAGTTCAATGTCCAGTTTGCCCAAAAATTGTAAACCAGTATTGTGGGATCACCCTTCCACCACGAAGTATTTGAGGCCTAGTTTTTTGTTTCCTTTGTGATACAACCATTGGTTTGCATATCTTACCTCCTCCTTGGTTATTTCCACTTTTCCTCTTTCCATTGTCTTCTTGAACTTGTCCTTGGCCACCTCCATAGTGATAGATACCTGCATAGAAACATTATGTATGGTGATTCTTCTATTAGACTTGATAAGAGCTCTCCTAATGCCTTGGTATTTCTCATCATTCCTAGCCTTCCATAAGAACCATAAAAAAATTATAGATAAAATCAACCAATATAGATTATTTGATCTTCCTAATCCTTTTATTTTCCCCATTACAATTTCCTATTTTCTTTTTCAATTGATTTCCCCTCATCCATTTAACTTTATTTGAAATAAATTTTATATTTCTTTAGAAAATAAAGGCAAAAAAATGTGGTTCACAATTCCAAATTTCTTACATATATCACAAACATTTGGATTGATCTTTGCATCAACATTTGTTAATTATTGCAACAACATCATCCATTTAAATCTTGCTTTTTTTGGTTCCAAAACAATATTCTAGAGATGAGTAAAAACCCTCTTCCATTGCCTATGGCTCATTTTTAAGTTTCAGCTTTTGATTGGATGCTCAGTCAAATCCAGGGGTTCAACAACAATGCTATAGATTTCTTTAGCTTTTAACTCTATTAATCTATTATTTTTCAGTCAAATGAAGTCTTGGATGTTTTTTTTTTCCTGAGAGCTTTTCTTTTTTCTAATTCTATGTTATGTTTTTTAACCATTTCATAAATTATTTTCTATATTTTAGGTATGTTAAATTCTAGGATAAGAGAATCCAAATTTTTAATTTTCTCGTTGTTTATTAGATCTTGGAATTGAGTGGTCCCTTTTTTATTCCAATATTTTACTAAGCACCCTTCAAGGAGCACTAAGGGTTTATTCTTGTGATATGTATTCCACCACATAGATCTTATTTGGAGTATTACACCACATAGATCTTATTTGGATTATTTTGTTTAAGTTAATTCCCATTGGATATTTACTCATGATAGATTCTTTACTTAGTTCCCAAGTCTTCCAAATGCTCTTGAATACATTAGAACCAACCTAGGACATTGGGAATTTACCAAAAAATAGGTCATAGAGGCATATTCTTCCAAGATTTGGATTTCTTTGGTACAACTCTTTGTATATTGTTTCTTATTAGGATTTTACATGGCTCATTTCTTGTAAGGGCTTTGTAGATCATAGCTAGAGAAATCCTTTTCTTTTTTAAACCTTTCAATCTTGGTCCACCTTTTTTTTTTCTATGCAACACCATTCCCATATTATTGCATGTTTTTTTCTTATCTTTTCCATCTAAGCACAACTATTATCTTTTTTTTGTCCTTCTTGATTTCATAGTTGTTGAACAGACAGACAAATGCATAATATATCACAAGAAGATAGTGTTTTTTGACATTCTTGAGCTCTTCCTACAATTCATAGGTATTGTTTATTCCAATTTCTAGGTTTTTTCTCAATTTTATTTTTCAACCATTCCCACATGGCTTTTAGATTAGGATTTACAACAAAAGGTATCCCTAGATACCTACAAATTTTGCTTGGACCTCCCCATTGGTATTCATGTTCCCTGAGCCATTCAGGTTGGGAACCTTACCATCTTAGCATAATAGATTTCCCTTTAGATATTTTAGCCCCTGCAGCTTTACCAAATATATTTATTTTTCCATTAGGTTTTCAATTTTTTTCTTCTTAAGTTTTATGAAGAGAGTTATATCATCCACAAATTGTATATTTATTAAGTCTTCTTTATTTTGAAGTGTTAATCCTTGAATACCAGGGCTTAATTAAGAGTCTCTAAGGATATAGTGTAGTGCATTTGTAGCTATAACAAACAATGCAAGAGCTAAAGGTCATCGTTGTCTTATTGATTTTTGCAGTTGGAATTCTTTTGTTAAGGATCTACTTATTTCAGCTAGGGTGGTTACAGCTTTCATCAAGGTTTTGACCATTTGACACAATCTTTTTGGGAATGCAAATGCCTCCAAGGTCATTAATATGAATAACCATTGTATCCTATCATATGATTTCTCGAAATCTAACTGTAACATTCCTATGTTTTGATTGGATGTTCTTTCCCACTCCATCACTTCCCAGCTAATGAGAAGGTTTTCTAGAATGTGCCTGCCTTTTATGAATCTTGTTTGTGTATTGTTGATAATTTTTGGGAGGATATCGATTAATCTCAGAGTTATGGCCTTTGCAAGTATTTTTTATGACACATTGAGGAGAGTTATAGGTCTCCAATTTTTAATTAATGTTTTATCTCCCTCTTTAGGTATTAGTTTAATAATGCCCTTATTTAAATGGTTTTTCCTAATGAACCTCTCTCAATAGCCTCATTGTATACTTGTAGGAGGTCCTCACTAATCCATTCTAAATTATTCTTGTAGAATTCAATTGGCATACCATCTGCCCCAAGTAATTTGTCATTGTTTAGGGATATAAATTCTTTGGTATTTAGTCTTTGGTAATTTTCTTGTTTATAATTTCTATGTTTTCCTTAGAAAATTTTTTGGAATTAAGTTATTGCAATTGTTTCTTATTTTTCCATTATGTGGGCTACTACATTTAGATGTGAATAGGTCTTTGTAATCAAGATAAAAAAAATTGATTAACTTCTTCAAGGTCTTTAATCATGCCTTCTTCCTCCCATATCAAACCCACATTTTATTTTTCTTCTTTTTCTTTTAGAAGCCTAAAGAAAAAAATTGAGCCTCTATCACCTTGTGACACCCAGTTTATTTTTGTCCTTCTTTTTAGGCATTGATCCTTCTGATTTCGTATTTTTGTTTCTGCTTTCAAGAGCCTTTCTTATAGAAATTTCTAAACTTTCCTTAAGTCCTTTTCCCTTTGTTCTCCAATTGTCTAAAATATTTTTTATCAACTATTTATGTTGATGTTTCATCCTTCTATGGCATTTATTTTTTTGAACCCATTTATTAATTTCTTTGAGTGTGAGTATTGCATCATTGTAGTCTTTTATCGTTAGAAGACTTGTATTAAGGATTTTTTTTTCTCTCTTGGATTCTTTTGGTTTGTCTATCAATTACTATTTTAATCATAACAAGGTGATGATTAGATAAAGGTCCAGGGGTAAAATTTCACTCTATTGTTTGCTCCATCAACTTGGTCAAATTGTAGGCTATCTCTATTGGTATAAAATCTATATAATCTACAATATATTCTCTTATTTATTTTTTTGATAGTTACACCAAGTGAACCAAATAATTTTGTTTTATTTTCTTGCTCCTATTGAATATACTAGTCTACTTAAGTCTATTTTTCATCTTATACCAAAATAATTTTTCATTTCCCTTCCATCCCATATCATTGCATCCTAATTTGTCTTCCATATTTTCAACCATGCTAAAGTCTCCCCCAATTATCCATGGTATTTCCTACAAGTTTCTTACCCATTCCCACAATTCACTTATTTTTCTATAATCATTGAGTGCATAAATGGAACATATGCCAAATATTTTGTTTTATTTTTCCCTAATGACCCACACTACTCTATTGCAGGGTGATGTCTCATGGGATTTCACCCACTATTCTATTTATTGGCGAGAATGATTGTATTCCTCCTTTTCCCTTTTCATGTTTTGTGACATAATATGATGAGTCCCTCAATATGAATTTAAGGTTTGTTTCTAAGGTAAAAATCACTTTAATTTCTTGTAGAACAACAACATCTTTATGCTTCTTTTTTTATTTAAATATCTTCTAATGCTATACTTTCTATCAGGGGATTCCAAACCCTTGATGTTCCAAGCAATACAGTTAAGTTTCATCAACTTCCATTTCTTATGGGCCTTCGTCTATACTCCTAAATCCTCTAAAGAATTTAGGAAGGTTAGTCTTATTAACATTACTCCTTAGGTAGGGTATCGTTGCTTCTTTTTCTCTTTGTCGTCTCTTACTTTTTTTATTTTAGCCATTCATTTACAAATGATTTGTTTCTCCTTCTCCCTGAAGGGATTCCTCCTTACGAGGGAAGCCATATTGGAGCCTATGCCTCTATGTGATCTCTTTTTTGCGTAACTTCCCCTTGTCCATATTGCTATCCAATTAATATTATTTTTCATGCTTGCCATTTGATTGAGGTAAATTTTTTGAGGTTTTTTCTTGTGTACATTCTTCTTGTTCAAAACAAGGATTTTCTAATTTTGTCTTACTATAGGAGTTAAATATTGTTGGGACTTTAGGTCCCTCTTGGTGAATTGAATTTTTCTCCCCCATATTTTTTTCTATTTTTGAGGTTATGTTTTTCTATGACTGATCCAAGGGTGGCACTTGGCTACCTCAAGCTAGTCATTAACAAATTCATTTCCTCTAAATATTTTAGTGATTCCTTTTGTGGTTCTGTGTTATTACACCTCGTTTTTAAATTACCAAATTACTATTACCTTTATGAGTAAATATATTTTAATACATGATTGTGTCTTGATGAATGAAATGTATGAATATGCATTATGATGAAATTACTTTTAAATGCTTTAATTATGCTTATATTATATGGTGAATGTGATTTATATGTTATCAGCTAACTATGAACATGTTGCTCTAACTTGGATGTTGGAAAGGTTTGAACCCCTCAATGGGGGAGGGAGAGTATCACTCTGGAGAGTAGGTTGGTATTGGAACCATTGGTATATCCATCTAAGATGATGCACACACTCACGTGCATAGGTTAGAGGAACCTTTCCAAGTTAGTCCGAGTATCGTGTAATACCCCTCCGTTTTGCTTCTTGTTCGGTTTGTTTTATGCTATGTTTGGTTGCAGTTACTTTGATACTGGATACATTTTGTTATGATGTTTTGTTCGTTACTATTAAGCGACAACTATTATTGTGTGATGTGTTGATCTAATTATTGTTTCACATGCATTATGGATTAATGATGTTGTAGAGTTAGCATGAGATGTTATTATGAGACTATTGGAATTATGATGAAAGTGTCAGTTTCGATGAGTGTATTAGTGAAGAAGACGGGTTCGCATCACTCGCTTGCGAGCACCCTGCGAATCCGTAATTCCTTCTTCACGGTGTGTATTATATTCCGGATATATTGTATGATGTTTACTTGATTGCAGGATTGTAGGTACATGACATCAACTCCACCTGGGTTCACAGGTTTGTGCGTGTCGATCTAACGGTTAAGTTGAACGGGAGATAGTAGCTATGTAACATTTGTCAAGTTTACACCCTAGCCTTAGTGTGTCGTCAGTCGTGTGTGTCAAGTCATTGTCTGTCTTGCTTTAATGTTATTTAATTATGAAGGATTCTTGATTTGGAAATAGATATTTAGAATAATTGCATTTAAATCATGTTGATGGTTATTTAATTTAAATAATGCAATGTGGATAAAAGGTTATTTTTAAATTAATTAATTATATTTAATTTATTTAATTAATTAAATTTAATCCAAGAGGGTTGAATTTAGTTATTAAATAATTAAATTAATTAATTAAACATGATGCAAGAGAATGAAAGGAAATAAAATAATTAAAATTAATTTCAGCTTGTGAGAATTAAATTAGAAATTGTAATTAAATGTTTACTTGGGAAATGAGTTTCAACTTTGGAAATTAATTTATTATTTGAAATTGCATTCTAAATTGAAAGTGGGTTTTCGAAAATTGAAATTGAAATTAATATCTAATTTGCATGTAATGTAAATTAGGGTTGTAAAAATTGAAATTGAAATTAATATCTAATTTGCATGTAATGTGAATTAGGGTTGTAAAAATTGAAATTGAAATTGAAATTGAAATATCTAATTTGCATGTAATGTGAATTAGGGTTATATTAGGTATTTTTGATTTATAAAGAATACATGTTTTAATTTTAAGGCAGAAATTTTTTTAGAAAATTCATTTTTATAGCAAAGAAGAAATTTTGGAAAAATTTGCACAAATGAAGGGTTTGAAGAAAGTTTGATTGTAGAATTGATTGGAGGAAAGATTGTTTGCATTTGTTAGGTTTTGGATTGGATTCATTGGATGATTGAAGAAAATTTAGGAAATCTTTGGAGGAGGCTTGCAGCAGAAATTCATCTCTTCCTGTAGCTTCTTGTACCAGGTTTTCCTCTTTGTGTTTTATTGTTCTTGATTGTTTTTTTTTTAAATAATAGTGATTAAAGATTTGTTTGTTAAATCTATTTTAGAAAATAAATTTGTTGTTAGAAGAAAAGAATCAAATAAATTTGCAGCTTTTGCTTTGTGAAAATTCTTGAGTGAAAATTGTGAAAACCTTAGTTGAATTTAATTTGTTTGAGGAAATCGATTATTTTGTTTTGGATTCAAACATAGAGATTGAGCAATGTTTTTTAGAATTTTTTTAGAAAATAAAACCCTCTGTTTATTATTAAAAAATCGGATTTTAAAATCCGCAGGTAGTTATATTTTTCAAGGTAAAATGGCTGGTTGCGTCACATATAACTCCACTTTCACAAACTGGGTTGTCAGGAAATTTAAAATTTTTCTGCATCTTGGAATTTTCTTATCCCTGTAAAAAAATCGCAAATACCCAAATCGTAGTTTTTGAGTTATGCTTGAAACACGAGACTGTTGTTAAGTTATTTTCCCATGGTAAAATAATAATAAATTGATATTTATAAATATCAATATTTTATATATTGTTATTATAATATTAAAATATTATTTAATAATATTTTATATTATAATTTATAATATTAAAGTATTATATTTATTTATATTATTTTAAATAAAATTTGTATATTAGATTAGTGGAAATAAAATTATAAACGTTTGGGTAAATTATTGTTTGTTTTAAAATGGCATGTTAAAGTTTAATTGAAGGAGTTAAATATTTGATTTAAAGAATACATAATTTAAAATTTAATTGTGGAATTTAAATTCATGTGTAAAAGGTTCAATCATTAATTTGATTTAATTGGAAAAATATATATATGATATTGGGTTATAGTTCAAATTATTGATCTTATTTTAAAACAATAAGTTATGGAAGAGACCAAATATTAATTTGATTAATTTTATAATAATTTAATTTGCAAAGGCAATTGGTTATTTAATTTAAAGCGAAATGTTTTGAGTTATAGTTGAAAATACTTATTTTGTTAAGAGCAATTAGAGAATTAAATATTAGTGTAATTTCTCCCCAAAATTTAATATGTTTTATTAAATAATGTATTATTTAATAAAATATATTAATATATATACATATGATGTATATTTACATGTTGTTTTCAATCAGGAGTATAATTAGTTTTTTATTTGTTTGTTTAAGTGCATATAGTTGAGTTGCATGGAGATTTTTTTTAAAAAGATAAAGTTAAATGCATGATTAAATTGTTAGGGAAAATGATATTTTAAGATATTTTATAATTGCATGGTCAAATAGATAAGGAAAGAGATATTTTATAAATTCCATGTTTAGATAGAAAATTGATTGAATTATATGAGTTAGCTAGAAAACAAAAGAAATCCAATTAGATGTGTTCTTGTGTTGGTTTTTGAATGCATGGTCGAATTGTTAAGAAAAAAGGGATATTTAAACATATTGAAGAATTGTAGAAGTATTTATATTTGAATGTTTGTTTAATTAATGAGATTTAAATGAATGCATGGTTAAATAGAAAAGCTATGAGTTATTTTTATACATTGATAAAATGACATGTTTTAAATAGAGAATTGAAAAGATATAGGTGTCGAATAGAAATAGAATATAGTAATAACAATAGTTTATGTTGTGTTGAAAATAAATCTAGGAAATGAATATATTTGAAAAGGCAAATATTTATTATGTTTTATTTATTTTCATAGAGCAATTTAATCGTTGTGAATGGAATATTAAAGAATATATGTAATTAAATTTATTAACATATATATTTGGTGTCTATATAATATGGAACATATATATATATATATATATTAAGTGTAAATTCATTATCGTATTTTATTTTAATAAGATGCATGCAATATATTATTGAATAGAGATTTAAAATGAATTGATTAGTGTATATGGGTAAATGGGTAGAGAAACGATATTTTATTATGTTAAAGTGATTGCATGTTCTAAATAGGAAATTGAATGAAATATAAGATTTGGTTAGGAAATGGAAAGAGTTTACTTGCATGATTTTGTGTCAATTTAAAAGTAAATTAAGAAGTTGTTTATATTGATGAGGCAAGTAGTTATCCTAATTTGCTCTATTTCCATTAGAGCAATTAATTCATTGTGAATGAAATATGAAAGAGATATGGATTTAGTATATCCAAAAGTAGTAACTTCCTCATGATTATCTTGAATGATTTAATTCTCTGTATTCAGTAAAGAGAAGTAAGTTTAAATGTTTTAGATTCCCAATAATGAAAGAGGAAATAGGGGTTATGATTATTTCAGATGATCTAGTTATCATGTCTTTGACTTTGTCAACACTACCTATTGAATGAGTATGGATTTAGGAAATCCAAATATTAGATTTGATTTATGACTTGAATGCTTTTGTTGCTATGTCGTCAAGTGGCATTGTGGATTTGGGATTTAGTGTTAGTCCTAATTTATAAGACTTCCAGAAGAACTTAGTGAATAAGGGTTGTCGAATCTTTATGTTAACTAGTTGTTCTTCCCTTGTGTAGTGCATGGTGTATTTTCAGTTATTACTCGGTTTTCATGAACGGGGATGTTTGCACCTCCTTGGTTTAGGAGCGGATTATGGGATCCGTGTCTCCTTGTATGGAGTGACCTTATTATGTGGTTTCATCTTGTTGCCTCCTGTGAAAGGAGTGGACTATGTGTTGTTGCCTCCAAGATGTTTGGAGTGTGTTCTATTATTTGTATCCTCCTAGAGTTGGTGTGGTTATGTTTTCTAATTTGTGTGCACTTGAGATTCCCTTGGTGATTGGTATTTGCATATGTGTATTGTTCTCTGAACATACTTGGTCGATTTTATGTCTGGAAGCAAAGTGCCCTATGTCAGTGATATTAGTGTTGTACTTGAGTTGTACTTGTTTGGTTCATTTGTTTGGTTATGTCAGTATGAGTCTGTCTTTGGTTAATGATTGTAGATCCTTGTCCATGTTATGTGGTTACTATCTCCTAGCATGGGGGGTGGGCCTTCGGGTACCACATTGTTTGGGTGGAACATGCACCAAAACCGTTGGGTCCTCCTTGATCTTCAATTCATGGAGGCGAGACATCCAGATGGACAGCTCTCAGTTCTTATTGTATTTTCTTACATTGTAATATTTCAGATTGTATAAGTTATTTTATCCCTCTTATGTTTATGAGGTGAGATTATGTAATTGTTATACTTTTGTACTATAGTCTCATTCTGGGAATGAGTGATGCAACTATTGGATTAAGTTAATGTTATGAGATTGTATCTCGGATGTTCATCTCATTATGTTATGTGGTATTCTCATGATGTATGTTGTTTATTTCATAAAGGTTATAATGTTATGGTTATATGTAATATGTATGTGTGGGTTTAAGTAATCCTAACCTTGTAGCCTTAGAGGTTGTTGTTAATTAGTAAGTGAATGTGTATGTTATTGCACTTTAAAAAAAAAAAAATTGGTTCACTTAAGTCGTTAATTACAACTTCCTTTAGGGTTGCAAGGCAGGGCATTACATATCATTTTGGTAAGTGTTTAACCTAAGTTGATAGGATTTTGGTCAATAGGGAAAGCTATGTTTTGGTTGTCTTTGATCCTCCTTGATCGTTTAATCAAATCAAATTAAAATGATGAAACTCTTGTGAATAGTAAATGTATATATATGTATATATAAGGGGCATATATATGTATGTATATACATAATATAAATGTCAAAAATTAAATAAGGCATATATATATATATATCATACATATATTAATATATATATATTATTATATTTAAATGATTGTTATATATATATATATATATATATTAATATATAATTAAGTGTGATATTTCTATCAGGATTCAACTATGTAGTTTTACGAGTCAAACTCATTGACCCATGTTTCATGAGTAGTGGTTCACAACCCTAGTGCTTCACCTCTGTGAGCATCACCTAGATGCAATGAGTGTTAAGTGGATCATTCATTGTCATGAGAGATGGGTTCATGTGAACCACTACTCATGAAACATGGGTCAATGAGTTTGACTCATAAAACTACACAATTGAATCTTGATAGCAATATCACAATTTGACATGTTGGTGGAAAATACCTCCTACTTATCAATATAATTAAGTGATTTCTATATATAAATATATATATATTTAAGTGATTGTTATATACATATTAAAATATATATACATTATTAAAATATATATATCATAGTGTATATATTATAATATATATACATATATATTAATATATATGTTGAACACCCAGAATATTTAGAGGGGGGTGAATTGGTACTCTTTTAAATCACTTAAGCATCTAAACATTCAATCTTTATAGCATATTTAATTTGCAACAATGAATGAAAGCATGAAAACAACCAACAACATCACATAACACATGAACACCAAATTTTTATGTGGAAGACCCAAAATGGGAAAAACCATGATGAGGATTAGCTCACAATATATTATAACCATTTATAGTATATTATAGAAGTGGTCACTACAAATGGAGTCACTTCCCACTGAAAGAAGAAAGATAGAAGAGATTTGTGGCTCACATCCTAGTTTGAACTCTTACAGTTACATCTAACATATGCATGAATTACAGTTCCTTTAAAGCTCAAAATCTAGACTTTACACACTTCATACTTATCTGAATTAGCTCTATGCTCTACTTTGCATTCATTATACTCTCGCACAAATCGCATCCATAAAACCTTATCACATATTGCATCACATCACATCATTGCATATCATATCAAAAACTCCAAAAAAAGATCTTTCATATATATCTGCTTCATCTACAAACTCCTACATCAATTAGGTCAGCCTAATTAGATGTATATAACTTGTTAGCTAAATATCCACACGTACATGCTTGGTGCCAAGATTCAAAACTCGTAACAATTTGAAAAAGGTCAGCATGGAGCCAAAAAAGCACCCACATAACAAATCAATACATATTCAAATTCTACAATACACAAAACTCATTAGGTCGGCATCGGTAGTGACCTAATAACAAAATTTTCCATCTATACACCCACATTCGAACACGCGAACCTCCAAATTATATGTCATTTTGAATATACACACTACTGAAACCTATCATAATTTCCATAAGACCGCAAAGCCATATTCCAATCCACAGAGAAGTGTGGATTCACCAAAACATGCTTACTGAACTGGAAAACACCTATGACTGCTAGGTTGAAGTTTTTTCACTCATAACTTCATCACCAAAAACCAACACAATATGAAATTTTGGATTTAGGTTCCTCTATCATCCAAAAAAATTATATCAAAAGAGAAAATAAAGATCTTATACAATGGAACAATGTGGACCCAAAACCATATGTCCTATGCATCAAAATTACTTGTATTAACACTTAGTCAATTTCCATATCAATTGCCTTACTGAATCAAACCTTCTTACAAAATTATACTTGTTTTAATCATCCTCAATCATGCTCAAGTTGTACAAACTAATTTTCACAATGGTCTTCATACCATATCACAATGTCGACATCAATGATAACACTAAACTACATACTGTTCAACTTATACTTATCCCCACATGCTCATGTTTCCAAAAAATGCATCAATGAAAAACTCCTTATTCTTCCAAAAATATACTATTATTATTAAGAATAATATGCATGTGGCAGCCATAATAATGGTAGATATGCCACACAAATATGGAAATAAATGGTATTTTATAAAGGCAGCTTTATATGGATAATGAATCACCAAATTAGGCACCTCATACAACATTTTTAAAACATCATTGAAGCTGAGTTTATTGCTCAGATTATAGTTGGTAAAACAACCATGCATAGTGGCATTTGATTGAGTAAAACACATTAGTATTGGTTATCATTTCAGCCATGACTTGGGCGATAGAATGAGAGATGGATTTTTCTTTTGATTGGGATTCAATGTGATAGCTAGTATATTGTTTATGTAACAATTAAATTGCTAACAAATAGAGATGTTGTGCCTAGTTAGGTCGTGGCATAAAGAGCATGAAGTCAAATTTTTTAAGCCTTATTAACTAAACTTGCATTATGTCAATACTACAATCTCAACGTGGAAAGGTAGCAAATTAGACTAAGTCAAAATACAAAGTATGGAAAACAAATAAGATTTAACTCGATTGATCTAACTCCATGCCTAGCAGGTTTGATTAAGTGGTGGCAACATGAGAGTTCTTTGAGCATTCTCTTAGCAACATATTTCTATCCATTTTCATTATAAAAGGAGAGCAATTGCTCACCATTTGGGTTGTTCATTCGTGTACTCATTTTGATATTCTGAGCATAGAGAATTAGTGATTTAGTGAGGAGATAATAGTTTTGAGAGAAAGTGTGTTTGGAAATCAATATTTCAAATTGTCAAAAGAGTGAGGAAAGGTTGTTATTTTTAGTTGAGCACTTTTTGGTAAATTGTAGTTATCATTTTAGAAGCAAGGGAGATTTTAAAAAGTAGAGTGGGGAGCTAAGAATTGACCTTGTGAAGACTTGAAGCAAGGAGTAGCAAGAATCCAAGTCGAGATATTTTAATCCAAACATGATTGAAATAACTCTTTTTCCTTCTCATTTTAATTTTGAATCCAAGCTTTCTATTGTCTGAGTTGCTTATGCTATCATAATGCACAAATTATTTCTATTAGAAAGTATGTGAGTGCAAGTACAAATAGCTAAATTATTTATGCATAGAGCTAAATTATAATCTCAAAGAGATAAGTTGGATTAGGGAATCAGAAGAGCATAATAAGTATTTATTTTAAATTACATTGTTAGATTATGATGCATTACGTGATTTTAAGCTTTATTAATGATTATATCTGAGAGATAGAAAGTGTCATTGGAAGGTTAATTCTCTCTAAAGTTGTGTTTAACCCAAACAATCAAGTTGTTACAATAACATAGCAAGAGAAGCTAAGTAGGGTAATATGATATTATCCCAATAAGACAATGTTTGATAATCATAATGTAATGAACACGAGCGTTTAAAAATGTATTAGAAGTATATGTCATTATATTTTGAATAATATTATCTTATATTTTGATCGAGAGTATATATTATTACCTATTCATGGTAATTTAATCTTAAAAAGAGTACTTTACGTTCTCAACAAAACCAAAGCCATAATATTAGGAGAATATAAGGTGCAGAAGTATAGATAACTCTCAAAGTAGAAATTATTCTTCGGAATGGCTATAGACTTATCATACATGTATATATGAGAATATGTGTGTCAAGAATATCTATTTATAGACAAACATAAGTAATCTATATAATTATACAATGGATAATGTCGGAGAAGTCTAAGAGGAATCTGGAGATTAGTCGGATGATTCTCAGTCGAGTTATCAAAAGTAATCAACTTAATATTCTAACTTATTGGACATTACTATGAATAAAATATTTTATATCGAATTGAACTAAATGATACTTAATGTCATGAATAACCAAATCGGTTATGGCATCCTAGAAGGGTGGAGTCATACTTGATATGACAACGAAGAGTCTAAGTCATTATTTATGGAGAAAACAATTATCTAAAAATGCCCACTTCAAGATTGACTATATCTGATATGTAGTTCTTAAGGAACATATCCATAAGAGTAAACAATGGACCTTTGAAACTTTAATATGAAGAAGAAATCTTCAATTCAAGTTTAATACTAGATTATTATACATATTGACATATTTTCAATACTATTAGGTTGAAACCAGGTGTGTCTAGTCGTTGACATTGTTTCATTGGTATTAACTAATTGTGCATAAAATAAGAGAGTAGTTATTGTGTGTATGTAAATAACATGAATAAGCAAATAAAATCTATACAACACACCAAAGAAACATAATATCAAGGAATTCAAATAATAATCAAACTAATACAACAATTCCTCAATGGCTTCTCATTGTCATTTATCTCCAAGGATTCTTTAAGTCATTTTTCTCTCAAATTGTTGTGCATGTGACTTTCCAAATGACAACCTGGAGAATGAGAGTTGCTTGAAATCCAAGAGATGTTTCCTACATTAAATGATAATGAACTAGTTGTAGATGATATGCTAAGATAATAATGTTGCTATGATATTGTTGTATGAAAATGATATGATAAAAATATTGTGATTAAGATGATGCTAATGAAAATGCCATGATTAAACTACTTAATACTAAAATGCTCACTAAAATGATAATGTTAACTAAAATGTTGCACAGTGTAATTGCTACAAATGCTCAACTCTCTCTCCCTTGATGTGTAAATGAGGGCCTATTTATAGATTTTCCAAGGCATGAGCCTAGGTGGTAGGAATCAATGATCTGGAGAATGGATGGTTAAGGATGAAGAGGTTAGAAAGAAAAGGGGAAGTGTGTTCCCTTCATAAGAACAAACTGTATCAATGGGTATTTTTTAGGCTAAGGTTAGCAGATTAGATTAATAAAACCCAAAGAAAACTATGGAATACAAAGAAAGCTTAAAACAAATAAATGATTGTACCAGAATATCCATTGCTTCCATGGTACACTTCCATAGCACCTCCTATGCTTGCAACGTATGATTGTGCCCTTAGATTTGTGTGTGAGCAATTCACTTATGACAATGTCCTATGCAAGTTTTGAAGGATTTAAATGACAAATGACTACTCCTTATGACAAAATGACTAGAATAGAAGAGTTAAATGCAAAAATGAATTCTAAGAAACTAAGAGATTGTTAAGAGATTAAGAAGATGATATTCAAGGTCGGCCTGAAATGAAGACAAAATTGGCATTTTATAGAAAATGCAATTTTGTATGGACGGATGAGATTAAAAGCTGACAAAGCCTAAAATTAGTGGATGAGATTTCATGTGACAATCCCTAATTAGGGTTAGGGAAAGATTGTTAAATGAGCGGGCAAGATTTAATTTAAGAAATTAAATCAATGATGGAGAATAAATGTGACAGTGAGATGAAAATTAGTAAAAATCAAAAGATAAGAAAATGAGATTTAGAAAATCAGTAATTTTAGCAATTACTTGATTTGTAGAAGAATATTTCCATTTTGAATTAAAATTTAATTCAAAATATGGATTTAGTGAGATAGTAAATAATTGATTTTAAGATTATTTACTAAAAGAAGTGACAGATAACCATGTGAAGTTATTTTAAATAAATTATTCTATTTAAAATGAGGAAATGTCAAATAAGGCAACTAAATAATTAAAAATAATTATTTAATTTAGAGAAGGTGATGGATTAATTAAATGAATTAATAAATCTATTTAATTAAAAGAGGATTTGGGAATTAGTGACATATTAAATAAATAACATATATTTATGTAATAATTAAGAAGGCATAAATGATAAAGATTAATTAAATAAATTGAGAAATTTATTTAATTGTGAGAAGATTTTAGATAATTAGTGACGCAATAAATAAATAAATAAGATCTATTTATTTAATAATCTTAAAGAATAAAAGAACATGAATTAATTAAATAATTATGAATTATTTAGTTAATAGTTGAAGGTGGACAAAAACATAATTAAAATGTCATAATTATGTTAGGATGAAAGTGGTAAAATAGAGTTTGCGGGCCTAGGTCATTTTTATGTGTCTACATTTGCCCCTCTTTGTCATAATGCAGCTTGTCACATTGTGGCAAAGAAAATAAGTCAAAAATATGCCCCAGTGCAAAATAGGATGAGGAAGAAAGATGAGGAGGTAGCGGTATTCCCTCTCGAGAGGACAGTTAAGTTCAAAGGACACAAGTGTGCTCTCAAAATGAATGAGAAAGACTAGAAGATGAAAGACAAAATTATACAGGAAAGATAGATAAGGATGATAATGATGCGGACTAGAAGAAATGTTAAAGAGAAAAAGATGAATGTTAGGATAGAATACATGGATGATGATATGGATGCAATGCATATATGAGATGAGAGAGAGAATATGCCAAGACAGAAGGAGATGCATGTTAGTTCCTAGACCAAATCCTTCAACATATTACCATAGGACTTTAATATTTATTGCTCTTAATCATCATTGGGCGGTAAAAATGACACAAATGGACAACAAACACAATGGTATGACCTAGACCAAGGTGTGCAAGGTCATCCACTTGCAAAATAGACAATCTCAGACAAGGAATTTCCTAAGTTGTACTAGAGGCCCATTTGCCACAGTCTTTTTGTTAGGACAATCCACATACAACAGTCAAAGAGAAACACCATAGGTCATGAGACGTCATTGTACCTCTAAATCCTTTAGGGGACATCCTCGAGGTAGCTAGTAATATGGCCAAAAGAAAAGTCAATAAAAAGATAAGACAAAATAGCCAAAAATTAATAGCCATTTAATTGTATTGCCAATGTTTGTTTGCCAAAGATTAATTGTTTTGATAGTTTGACAGTTTTGATGGTTTCACGGTTTCACGATGCCTAAGGTCAAGAAGGACACATCCTGAAAAGGCAAATGAAATTTTGACGAGGTCCAAATCCAAGAAGGACATATCTTGAAAAGGACCAAAAAAAGAATGAGATTGACATTTTGACTAATGTTTTGGCAAGTTGATTGATTTTGACTGTATGATTGGTTGGCTTAATTGTCCTGATTTTGACAAATTTTGACATTGACGTTTGGAGTGATTGTCTTATGTCAAGTGCGACTATGTCCGAATTATTTGACCGATGTGACCATGTTTGACTTATGATTTTATTTGGAAAAACCTAAAATGGCTGACCTAATGTCTTGGGGATTCAAAGATGAATCTTGCCTACGTAGCAAATGCACAAAGACAACGTAGTTCGAACAGATGACAAATACTGACTGACTCGATGGAATTGACAAGATATGACTGAATTTGACTCTGTTTTTGGGATTTTGACATTGATTTGGATGTTTTTGTGTTTTCTTCAAGACATTTTTCAAAAAAAATTATGCTTTTGTTTTCAGGACTTTCTTCGATTTTTATGACTTTTTTGATGTTTTGCGAAAATTGTGACAAAATGATGCCGAAGCACATGAATCCAAGGACAACCATGCACATCATCGAAATATTCACATCATGTTTATCGGAATATGCACATCATGTTTATCTAGAGTTGGCCTTATCAGAATATGCACATCATGATAGAGTTCCATGAGAGTCCTTATGATAGAGAGTTGTTGCCAAGATGCGACGGATTTGTGACATGGGATGTTTGGACTTTAAGGAGGATGTAGGATTATGATGGATAATGGTGGACGTGGATGGGTTGGTTGGATTTTTGGATGTATTGATTTTTATTCTCCAAACTTTAGGTGTTAGGTTAGGATTTTGTTTGGAACCAACATTTTTATATGTCTTTTTTGATGGGCATTTTGACAGAGGTGGACATGTATTATATGTGGGAGTCCTCTTGTGTGGTGGATCCACATTTTGATTGAAGTTTGGCATATTTTCTTTGCCTAATTCATTCTTTTCTTGACTTGACCCATTTTTTTTGGGATCCATTTTAGCTTCATTTGTCCACTTGTATTGTTGATTGATTCCCTGACCTTTGACCTTTGATTTTGGATTTTGGATTTGTAATAATTTTGTTGGTTCCAAGTGGAAGGTTTATTCATGATAGAATGATGGTTTTGGGTGTGGAGGGAAGAGGTGTTGACAACAATCTTATGACAAGGACTACTCATGACACCCATTTTGATGTTTGTACTTGATAAAGTTGCCCCCAATATCGAGGAGGGAACACTAACATCATTAAATTTTTCAACTAAGGAAATAGCCAATACCTTGATGTCTATAATCTGTTTGAACTTGTACGAGTTCCAAAATTCCTTGCTCGTCTAGGCCTAATCCTTTTCCCTGATAATGCATGTTTTGACAGATTTTGTTGGCAATGGGATACTTGTCATTTTGGAAGAAAGATGCTAACCCATCCTTATTATGGAAATTAATTCTTGAAATCTTCTCATCTGTAAGAAAGCCTGCTCTAAAAAAGATAGATGATCCTAATTGATAGGATGTTGTAGTTTCACTGACATGTTGGATAGATTTGTGATTAATATCTTCGGTCTGATTTGGTGATATGTCAAACTCTTGTGATTTTGTTGGTGCTTCCAATTCTATGTCAAAACCATCTTGATGGTCAGTGTCATAGAGTCCACTGAATTCAGCTATAGCTTGATCATTTGCAAATATGTTCATGCTAGGTGACTCTTGTTCTAGTGGTAGATCATCTATGTGTCCCATGGAGGAAAGTGTCTCATTTCTGGTAGTGTCAATGTTGGAAGCTTGGAGAGAGTCATCTTCAAGTGTTTCATCATGAAGGGCATAAAGGTCAAGGAGTGGATCATTTTGGACTTCTTCAAAAGTAGTGTCTTGATCAAAGATGGGCTCAGTTGGAATGACATGATAAAAAATAAGGTCTTGACCAAGGATAGGTTCATCTTACATGAAATGGTTATGGATGGACTCTTGACCAAGGATAGGTGTATTTTTTATGCCATGATTATCTAGGAGGACTTCTTGAAAGGATGTAAAGATGGGGTCCACTAGACTAATTTGATCTGGACAACATGGTGATGTTATGGTGTCATGTTTTGGACTTGCCTCTTGACATGTATCCTCAAGTGTAGGTAAGAAGATGGGACTTTGGAGACCATGACCAGATGTGCTTTCATGACTAAATTTATGCTGGGATGGAGTGTCTTGGAATGGATTGGTGTAGAGTGGACTAGGATATGACATGGAGGTTTGAACTTGGTTGAGGGATGATGGGCTAGGATAGGTCATGAATGCATGAAAAGGATATGACATGGATGGAGGACTAGGATGTGATGTGAATGGAGGATTAGGATATGAAATGGGTTGGGGACTAGGATAGGATGAAGGACTAGGATATGACGTGGAGGCTTGGACTAGATTGGTGGATGGCTGATTTCCCTTGTCAAAGTTAGGGTGGGTATGACTAATGGACGTTTTTTGTGACTCAGTGCCATGGATGGTGTTAGGGGACTCTTGATAGTAGATGGATAGAGGACTAGGACTCATGGATTTTTGGTAAGAGGGATAGATGGATGGGGGACTAGAGGTTGAGGTGAATTTGGACTTGGATTGGAGGTATAGTGTTTTGAAGTCCCTAGCCAGATGTGTTTGACCATTACTACTAAATTGGCATTCAATTCGACTAGAAAGCATGTCATAGTGACTTGAAGACATGATGGTGGATGGAATGAGACTAAGACTATACAAAGTGATAATGAGGACAAAAAGGAATGGAAAATGAAAATTGGTAATGAAGACTAAAATGAGTGTTCTATGTCAAATTATTTTTAGGAATGGTTTTTCTAACCATTCAAAGTTTGGCCAATGTCTTGATTTGGATTGTCAAAGGACCGGTTTGAAGGACAAGATGACAAAATGACAAGGTGAGATTTCCACACTAGACTTATGAGTTGGAAGTAGCTCACCAAAGGACAATTACTTAGGATTGATTTATTTTTTACTTGGTCCAATGACAATGTATTTTTGAGACAAAGGTTTGACAAAGTAAGGAAAGTTTGCCTATCCCAAAGGTGTGCAAAAAATTTGGACTTAAGACTTTGCCTATGAGGATGATGATTGGATTGCAAGCTAAATGCAAATTAAAAAAAATGAAAAGATGGATGACTTGGACAAGTGTTGGTTTTGGTTTTGGATGGACACTGCTGGAAAAAGATGTTAGGAAAATTTGCTTGCAAAATGTTTGGCCTCGGGTTTCTGACAGCAATAAAGTTTTTTAGTTGACAGGAAAATGCATCACTTAAGGTTTCAAATGTGTTGCAATGTCAAATACATCTTTATCAGAAGTAATTGCGTTTCAAGAAGGAAAATGTGTTATAGAATACTCAGATGTGTCACAGTGTTTGGCAAATGCGTTGCAATATATTAGATGTGTTGCATGATTTAGCAAGTGTTGCGAAAAATGGTAAATGTGGCCTTTAGGATTTCACATGCAGTTCGACAAAGAAATTGCGGTGTTGAAATTGTCAATTGTGGCTTAACATAGAAAATGCGACTCAGGATTAGGCAATTGTGGTGCAATATGATGAATGCGTCACGAAAAGTGTTTTGACAAAATTTCAGGCAGATTGCAAAGATTTTTTTTGGCAAATTTGATGTTCATTTGTCTGAAAACAGTTGGAAATCACATGATGTTGTAAAAATGAAAAGCAACCGCATAGAGAACATGCGCAAAAATATTATGGTTGCAAAGACAATATTCTTATGGATCCCACGAACCGCATATCCTTAGCGAATGAATTCGTAAGCTTGGCCCCACGGGCTCCCACTTACAGTGCACTCACTTCTTAGGGCAACCAAGCTTCCAATCTCCATGAAACTCCCATGGTAGATTGATCATTTCTACTAAGAACTGCATAGGTGCGGATGTCTTGGCAACAACCATTGTTGCACCAAAGAATAAAGGGATTTTGGTTTTTTAAAACAAAGGATTTATTTCGGGCACTCGTTCAAAAGGCCACGCGAGAGGCATTATCATCCCAGTCTGGAGAGGTTACGCTTTGTAAGTTTTGACACACCACAAGGGTACTGGGGAGTCAATTGTTGGTCTACGGGAAGTTCTATAATGCTAAGCTTTCCTTAACATTAAATTTTATATACCGGTTGGGCGTCGCTTGGCTTTAGCACATTCCCGGTTTGAGTCACTTTGGGGTGAGTAATTTTTCCCACCAAAGCAAGCCCAAAATCTAAGGCTAAACAAAAGCAAGCCAACATATTCATAGTTCAATCAATCTTTGTTGAAAAACAAAGAGAGAGCACATGAATATGCTAACTCACACTCGTATGTTGTTCATTTTAAATCCAAAATCAAATGTGTTGACAAACATAAAAAGCATGGAGTTCATTTTATCCATTTGTAGTGTTTGTCAGACAAGGGGTTTCATTTTAACCATTTGTAGTATTTTCTAACTAGAATTTAATTTTAAACTCCATGTAAAACAAAGTGTATTGTTATTTTTAGCCTTATGCACTTACATGTTTGTTCATTTTAATCGATGAGTGAAAAAAATGCATGATTGTGAAATTAAATGAAATAAACAATCAAGAAAATTTTGTTAGACTCCAGCTTGACACACCCTATCATAGAAATATTAGTATCTCAAAAAATCTCTAATCTAGACGCAGAAAACAAAAGGACACTAAAAAAAGAAAAAAAGAACAAGTTTTTACTAGTCATTTGCGTCACAATAGAGCAAATGCGGCTCGATACGACGAATGCATCACTATATCTATCAATTGCGGCTCATTTTTTGTCAATTGCGGCTCAAGAGAGTGATTGTGGCTCAGTTTCTTGCAATTGCGGCTTGACAGAGCAATTGCAGTTCTATTTATGTCGATTGCATCATTTCGCACTTGTACTTGCAATACAACAAAAAAATGTACGGAAAACCTGCAAAAACATGTCAACAAGAAAAAAATAGTCGGGTTCACCAATGTATCAATGGGTATTTTTCAGGTTAAGGTTAGCAGATTAGATTAATAAAACCCAAAGAAAACTATGGAATACAAAGAAAGATTAAAACAAATAAACGATTATACCAGAATATTCGTTGCTTCCATGGTTCACTTCCATAGCACCTCCTATGCTTGTAGTGTATGATTGTGCCCTCAGATTTGTGTGTGAGCAATTTAATTATGACAATGTCCTATGCAAGTTTTGAAGGATTTAAATGACAAATGACTATGATAAATGACTATGCCTTACGACAAAATGACTAGAATAGAAGAGCTAAATGCAAAAATGAATTCTAAGAAACTAATAGATTGTTAAGAGATTAAGAAGATGATATTCAGGGTTGGCCTGAAATGAAGACAAAATTGGCGTTTTATAGAAAATGCAATTTTGTATGGACGGATGAGATTAAAAGCTGACAAAGCCTAAAATTAGTGGATGAGATTTCATGTGACAATCCCTAATTAGGGTTAGGGCAAGATTTAATTTAAGAAATTAAATCAATGATGGAGAATAAATGTGACAGTGAGATGAAAATTAGTAAAAATCAAAAGATAAGAAGATGAGATTTAGAAAATCAATAATTTTAGCAATTACTTGATTTGTAGAAAACTGTTTCTATTTTGAATTAAAATTTAATTCAAAATATGGATTTAGTGAGATAGTAAATAATTTATTTTAAGATTATTTACTAAAAGAAGTGACAGTTAACCATCTGAAGTTATTTTAAATAAATTACTTTATTTAAAATGAGGAAATGTCAAATAAGGCAACTAAATAATTAAAAATAATTATTTAATTTAGAGAAGGTGATGGATTAATTAAATAAACTAATAAATCTATTTAATTAAAAGAGGATTTGGGAATTAGTGACATATTAAATAAATAACATATATTCATTTAATAATTAAGAAGACATAAATGATAAAGATTAATTAAATAAATTGAGAAATTTATTTAATTGTGAGAAGACTTTAGATAATTAGTGACGCATTAAATAAATAAATAAAATCTATTTATTTAATAATCTTGAAGAATAAAAGAACATGAATTAATTAAATAATTATGAATTATTTAATTAATAGTTGAAAGTGGACAAAGACATAATTAAAATGTCATAATTATGTTAGGAAAAAAGTGTTAAAATAGAGTTTGGAGGCCTAGGTCATTTTTATGTGTCTACACAAACTGCCAAGTGTGAAGAGGAATAAAATGGAAATGAAGGCCAAGTGTCCTAAACTAGTTATAATTTTTTGATGATAAATACCAAATTAAATATTAGAAATATTTAATTCTTGAGACACATGATAAGGTGGAAGGTGGGAGGAAGTTAGTAGACATGTGCTTAAATTCAAATTTAGTGAGAGGAGGTTAATTAAATAAAACAAACTAATTAAATTTATTCATTTAATTAAGATGTGAAGAAAATGATCTAGAATAAAAAGAATTAGAGAAAATGAACTATATAAATAAATTTTTCAATATATTTATAAGTAGAAGAATTAAAGATTATTAATTAAATAACTTGTATTTAATTCATTCTCCAGACTAAATTTGAGTGTATAAATTTTTCCCCTATTTGAAGTGATGTGTTTGTGACACATTGCTTCAAAGAAAAATTTACCAATAGTGCTGATAAAAAAAATCAATATGCCCCAAACGCTAATTTTCGAGATAAATCGGGGAAATTCTTGAATTTTTAGGATTTTTTGAATTTTTTATGATTTTATGAAGATTTTCAAATTTTTTCGATTTTGCGATGATTTATCTCCTAATAAAGAAGAATGATCCTTCTAATTGATTAATTGATGCCCTTTTTGAAAATAAAAATAATCCCACTTAAATACCCTCCATCTACCCCTTTAAAAGGTAAAAAGGTGAAAAAGGATTTCATTTGAATTCATTTGCAATTAAGTGATTGAGTTGATTGAGTGATTTAGCAAAATGGTGATCCCTTACCACACCCATCAATTCGAGCAAGTTCGACAACACCACCGCCCTGCCGCATATGGACCTCTAGTACGTACCTCAAGAAACCTCCTTTTGTTGAAATTTGAATTTGTTTTCGCATTTTTTTCATGTTTTTAAAATCTGTAATAGTATGTTTTAGTACATATGTTTCTTGAAATAGTGCATATAAGTATTTAGCACATAGGTTTCTTGTTTTAGCACATCGATTGAATGTTTTAGCGCATATAGGGTTTTAGCACATTTATGTTGTAAAGTAGCTCATATAGTGATTGTTTTAGCACATTTAGGTTTTAGTGCATAGATGCTTTGTTGTGGCGCATTGATGGATTTTGTAGCGCATCCACTATTCTAGCACGTAGATGCTCTAATTTTGCGCATTGACACCAGAATTGATGAAATTGTGATATTTCTCCTTGCTTTTGATGCTTGATGATCGTATCAGTTGTTGTTTTGGTGATGTTTGATAGGATAGATGATGATTAACCTCATGATGGATGAGATTCAATGATAGGATAAATGATGATTGACTTCATGATGATGAGATTCAATGATAGATGCTCTACGAGATTTGATTGAAATCTCATTTGAGTTGATTAGATTGATTGATAGGTTGATTGATAAATGTTGATTTGTGATATGTCATGATTATAGGAGAACTTAAATGTTCTTCAATCTCAAGAGCACTAATCAAAGACTTGGGATATGATTTGTGTCTGGTGTAGGCAGATTTGGATGTTATTGAGCGATGTGGTTTATCGTCCTTGCTTGATATGCCCCAGTATAGGATAAAAAGGGGACTATTGATTGCATTAGTTGAGAAATGGCATAACAACCATAACACGTTCCATCTAGCTACCGGTGAGATGACAGTTACCCCAAAGGATGTGTACCAAATACTGGGGATTCCTATGATCAGAGAGTTAGTTGTATATGATCATACAGAGCAGGGAGGTACCGAGGCGCTGAGGAGGATCTTTAATGATGATGAGATTAGTGGTTACGAGATCTCGTGGCAAGATATGGTGGATTCTTATGTGCCATTACCATCTGTTCTAACTAGGTTTGTTGGAGGTTTCTTATGTGCCATTACCATCTGTTCTAGCTAGGTTTGTTGGAGGTTTCTTATGTCTCGACCATAGGTCAAAGGGACTATCCACTGGTTGGGGCAGGATACTAGAGAGGATGATCACTCAGGGGATCCGATATGCATGGGGTTCCTATATGTTAGCATATTTATATCATGATTTGCATTAGGTGGCGTATCTTGGAGCTACTATTTTATCATTTAGACTAACCCTACTTCATATTTGGGCTTGGGAGCATATAGTTGTTACTTGTCCTTTGGTGGAGAGAGATTATCCAATTGGCAGGTCATATATCTTTGGGTACATAGGTCTTCTTGTCCAGCCCAAGCTAGGAAAATTGGAGTATTGGCGGTGAGTTCTTGATGATTTGGAGGTAATCATATGGCAACCATACTTAGATTGTGAGCAATGGCCTAAGGATGATCTAGATATGCCATATGTTTGCTTCGAGATATTTGATTGGACGGACTCAGTTTATTATTGAGAGATTCATGCTCATGAGGGTGCTTCATCAGTATGGTTGAGTTCAGGGGATGCCTCAGGAAGTTGCATTATATGCTCAGAGACAGTAGGATATTCCAGAGTGGGGACCCACCATATCTTATGATGCAGCTTGCGAGGAGTATTTTGGATTGCAAGCACAGGTATGGGATTACTATCCGGAGATCGTGGTTGATGTGATGACAAATGAGTATGCTGAGCATTTTTCACACATGTTGTACCGAGGATATCTAGTCTCGACGAGCTAGTACCATCATTTGATGATGATGATAGATCACCATAGCCAGCACTGAGATGGAGGAGGGGTGGGGGAGATGAAGATGATGAGGAGGGAGATGGTGGGGATGCAAGTGGCAGAGAGATATTGGACTTTAGAGTACCCTGGAGGAGGAGATCTATGGTTCCCTCGGAACAGCAATAGGTAGGACCATCCTAGGTTCAAATTTGTGTGCCTTCCCATCAACAACAGGAATAGATAGATGCCTTACAGTTATAGGTGGAGGGCTTACAGGGATAGCTAGCGCAGGCATAGATTGCCTCTCTAACAGCAGAGAGAGTTGTCGCGAGACAGAGATGTGAGCATATAGAGGTCCTAGCTGAGAGATTGCAGAGAGTTTTTGAGGGGAATACTGGAGGGGATATGCTCAGAGAGGTTTGACATCATCCTGAGAGGTAGAGTACTATAGATCACATTATTATTAGGTAGTTCCTGCAGAGCGGTGTGCCCCTAGCTATGCGCAATCTATTAGTGTTAATTCCGGTCGGAGTCAATCACGGACAACGAGAAAGGGTGTGAATGGGTCACTTCTTAGAGATCCATCAGGCAGAGATCCGGGGACAGGTCCATCAGGTGGTGCAGCAGCAAGCACAGCGAGGCCTACAATATCTGGGGGGACCAGCATGTAGCTTTTGTGCTCATATTTGATGTACTGATACTTGATGTATTCACTTATTCAGTCAAGGACTTCATAATTTCATGTCATTTTTTTGATGTATCTCTCCATTTTTGTGATATCATTGTAAACTTGACATAGATTATAATGAGATCATATGAGATATGACAGAGATTATTGATCTATATGTTGTCTACATTTATGATGAATGCTTATGATGAATGAATTTGATTTCTGCAAGCTACATGTTATGCGATGTTTATATGATTATGCCATGGTTGTGTATGGATGCAATGATGAAATGATGATGTATGGATTATGATTTTATATGGCTTTATGGATGATGATTTATGATATTTGAGATGGATTTGGTCATGCAGATAAGATATGATGCACTTTATTTTTGTATTTTTCTAATGGAAATATATGATCTAATGCATGGATGGATAGCTTATGATAATAATTTTTAATGTATGCATGATATGATAATGATTATGCAACTAAATATGAATGATCTTTTTGGTTTTTTTATGTCAAATGTACTCAATCCTTTAATGAGAGAGATAAAATCATTTTGAAATTCGCCAGCCTTGGAAAAACCTAAAATGAACATGAAAAAACTAATATGAATGTAATCTATCTTAATCATGCAAATCTAGTTATACAATGTTGTCATCTTGTCAGCCGATTTTTTGTGCTTCTTATCATCATTGAGCTTTTGATATGTTGAAGTTAGTACAAACACCGATGGTATAATTAGACCATGATGACCTGAGTACAACTTCCATGGATTTTTTATATTGCAAGGTAATACAAGCATCTAGGTATAATTGAACCGAGATGACCTGAGTATTGATTGTGTAAAACAGACAAGAGTCAATCATTTTCCTATGCAAATCAAGAATGTCATCAATGATACTTTTTAGATCGCATCCTGTGAAAAATTTACATAGTAGTAATTATCAACTCACAGATAGCAAACAAATAAAAATATCATACTCCATCGTAGCTTCTCTAGTCCATGACATCCTTGAGTTTCTCCAGAGAAATGATAAAAATTCAAGATACAATAGTTGAACATTTATGATAAAGTGATTAAACCATGATTCAGAAGAATATCATCCAATGAGATTTTTTTTACCAATCTTGTTGTTGATTTGGATGGTTGGTTTTCTAAAAATTGTGATTGATGTTCAATGTTGAGTTTTGTTGTGATCATTGTGTTTGTTATGTTGTCCTACCATTGCTTGTCTATTGTTTTAAGCTCAAAGTATATTTCCCCCAGTGAGAAACAAATAATTTATTGTGAATGCGCATAATGATCACCAAGCCAGGTTGAGACACAACTACAACGCCCGGATATGTACATGAGGTTTTATGATGGGCAAGCATAATGATGGTGAAAAGTGGACAGTCGACACACGTTCCAATAGATGGAAAATCTAATCTATCACAAATAGCGCCTGTTACTAGGTTTTCACTACTTGTTTTTATTGCACTTTTTCTAATTTTTTTGAATTTTTTGGATTTTTCACCTTTTTTGGGATTTTTCTCTTCTTCTTTTTTTGTATTTTTCCTTTTCTGCTATTTTTTGTATTTTTCCTTTTTTTTTCTTTTTTTGTATTTTTCTCTTTTAAAACTATGCACTGGATGAGTTATGTATAAAATTTCTTGAAATGAATGTTGTTGATAGGTTCTTCAAACAAGTCCTCTTTGGGTGTAGATAATTGATATGCTCCATATCCATATATTGATACAATGACAAAATGACCTAGCCAATTAGGTTCAAATTTTCCCTTCTTTTCCTAATCTTGTTGATTGCAAGGATTCTCTTTTAGTACCAAGTCACCAACCTAAAATTTTCTTGGTCTTACCTTGTGGTTATAGCTTCTTGACATTCTTTGTTGATAAGCTTTCAGATGATCAGCAACATGTTCATGGTGTTCATCTAACAATTCCAACTCCTATAGTCTAGATACTCTATAGTCTTCCTCTAAAATGATTCCTTTCAATGATACCCGGAGTGAAGGTAACTCAACCTCAATGGGTAAGATGGCTTTTGATCCATACACAAGGGCATATGGTGTGGCTCCCATAGGGGTGCGGATGCTAGTACGCTATGCCCACAAGGCAGGGTTTAGTTGGACATGCCAATTGCATCCAACATCATTGATAGTTTTCTTCAAGATTTTCAAAATGGTCTTATTTGAGGCTTCTACTTAGCCATTCCCTTGAGGGTAATAGGGTGTGAAAAATTGGTGTTGGATATGGAATTTTTCACAAATTTCTTGCACATCCTGGTTTTTTAAGGGTCTACCATTGTCAGTGACAATGGAGCTAGGGATACCATACTTACAAACAATGTAGTTCAAGATAAAGGAGGCAATTTATTTACCAGTGATCGTGGTTAATGGGATAGCTTCAATCCACTTTATGAAATAATCAGTGGGTGTGATTATGAATTTATGTCCATTAGAGGAAGATGGATGAATCTTACCCACAAGATCAAGTCCCCATTGACAAAAAGGCCAGGTCTATTTGAATGGTTGCAGCTCCTACGTCGGTGCATGTATGATATTTCCATGGACTTGACACTTCTTGCACTTCTTAACAAATTAAAAAGATTATTTCTCCATGTTCAGCCAATAATATCCCAAGCATAGGAGTTTCTTAGCTAGAGTAAGACCACTTGAATGAGTACCACAAATACCTTCATGAACTTCTCGTAAGGCAATTTCAAAGTTGTCACATTCAGGACTTCAAAGGAGAGTACCATCAAGACCTCGTCGATAAAGTGTATCAGCTATTAGGGTGTATCGGGCTGCTTGACGGATAAAGTTGTATTTTTGGTTCTGGGATAGATCGGGTGGAAGGGTATTGTCTCTCAGATAGTTATAAATCTTCCCATAGATTGAAGAATCATCATCAACTAGATGGCACACGACTTGGGATTCAGGATTGCCATATGCAAGATTAAACAATTGTTCCACCATGAATGCATAACGACTTCATTTTTTTTATATTTGTAAAAGAGAAGTGATGGTTTCCATGGCATCTGCAACTTTATTTTCTACTCTTGGAATTTTTTCAAACTTGATCTCAACAAAGTATTTCTTGAATTCGTCTATCATTCTCTTATATGGCATCATCTTGTCATTTTTTTTTTATAGTCATCATTAACCTGATTGATGACTAATTGGGAATCCCCATAAACTTGTAATTTTGTGATTTTCCATTCAATTCCTACCTTGATACCAATGATTAATGCTTCATATTTGGCTTTTTTTTTTGTGCAATGGAACATCAACTTGTAATAGTTTGGGATAGTGTGTCCTTGAGGAGTAACAAATTGGATTACAGCATCCTATCCATGTTGAGTGTAAGACCCATCAAAGTATAAATAACGGTGCTTCAGCTAATTGATTTGCTATTACTTGGCCCTTGATTGCTCTTCTACCTACATATTGAATTTCAAATCCACTCAATATCATCACCCACTTCACTAATCTTCCTGTTAGATTGGCTTTGTTGAGTAGATATTTTAATGGATCTATCTTGGTTATTAGTTTGATGATATGTGTTAACATATAGTGTCAAAATTGTTGAGTAGCAAACACCACTTCCAAACAAGCTTTTTCAATGAATGTATAGTTAAGTTCATAGCCACTCATTTTTTTGCTAATTTAGTAGATGGCCTTTTCTTTTCCTATAGATTCTTCTTGTGATAGAAAAGCTCTGAAAGATACCTCAATCGTTGCTATGTAGATTATAATTGGTTTTCCCTCTATTGGTGGTACCAATATAGGTGGATTCATTAGATATTATTTCAATTGCTTAAAGTCAACTTCACATCTTTCATCCCATCTGAAAGAAACATTCTTGTGTAACAAATGAGTAAAAGGATGAGACTTATCTGGTAGTTGCACGATGAATCTTCTGATGGATTGGAATCTTCCTTGTAGAGATCTTAGTTGGCTAATGTTCTTAGGAGGTGGCATTTCCATGATTGCTTTGAATTTTTTTTTATCTACTTTGATGCCTTTAGTTGAGACTATGTATCCTAAGAGTTTTGTTGATGTTAGCCTGAATACACACTTCTTTGGATTTAATCGCACATTGAACTTTTCCAATTAGTTAAAGATTTTATCCAATATTTCTAGATGTCCTTCCCTTGTAAATGATTTTTCTAGCAGGTCATCGACATAGTCCTCCATGAGTGTGTGCATCATGTCATGAAAGATTGTTGTCATTGCACACTAATAGGTGGCTCTTGCATTCTTTAATCCAAAAGGCATGATATTCCAATGAAATGTACCCCATGGGCATGTGAAATTTATTTTTTCTTGATCTTTTGGTGCAATCTTGATCTGATTATAGCCTGAAAAACCATCCATGAGTGATATCATAGCATGTCATGTTGTTAAATCTACAATGATGTCTATATTGGGAAAATGAAATTCGTCCTTTGGACAAGCCTTGCTAAGATCCCTAAAATATGTGCATATTTTGATGTTGTCTAGTTTGGAGATTGGTACAATGTTTGAAATCCATTTTGCATAGTTGATTGGTCGGATGAACCTTGCATCTAATAAAAATTTTAATTCTACTTTCACTAGTAGGGTGATATGTGGATGCATCTTTCTTAATTTCTGCTTTACTAGCTTCACTCTAGGTGCTATGGATAAATGATGCATTATTAGATTCGGATCTATTCCTGGCATGTTAGCATAAGACCGAGAAAAATTGATTTGTCTTTCTTTAAAGAATTTGGTGAAATTTTGTTTTTCTTGCTTTGTCATTGATGTCACTAGGTGTATGGTGTTTGTTGTTTCTGCAGTACCGATGTTTATGGATTGTGTAGGCTCAACCAATACTGAAGATATTTATTGATAATCCTCAGGAAGAGTGTCAAATATCTCATCCTTCAATGCCTCAGAGAGGTTTTCACCATTGGATACGCTCTTTCTTTTTACTTTTTCATGATCTAATATTGTCATTGCATATTTTTCACCATTAGATCAATTTTTCGTATTCTTTATTTTGCAGCTAAGAGACTTGGCACTCCCCTGGTTCAAAGCATCGCTATGAAATTCATTGGTGGAACTTGTTTCTGTATTTTCAAAACAAAGGAAATTGACAATGGCATTATCATCTGAAAAGGTAGGGATATGAAGAGGCTCAACTTGTTCCCAGTCAATGAGTTCGGGATCTATCAAATGTAAGGAATCATTGAATTGGTAAAGATCCAAGGTGGTGAGGGCCATGATGGAAATTTTTTCAAGGTGTTCACTAGCAATGTCAAGGTCTATAATGTTACTCTCCTCTAAATCATCTGTCTCGCTCGATTTTTTATTGTCCTTACTAGAGCCATCGATATGTAGTGATCCTAATTCAAATGGTATAGACCCTAAAATTTCTCCCTCCATATCTATGGGTACATACTTCTTTATCACATCGATTTCCTTGTCTTCACAAGATTCTTCAGATAGTGAATCCCATTCATATTCATTTGAGTCTATTTCAGAGCTAGCTTGCAGCTGGAGGATTTGTTCACAAACCTTCTGAATGGATTCTTCTTTCATCTCTTCTTTGTATCCTAATCTTGGTCTTTTGCATTCATTAAGATAGGTTGGATTGGTTCCATAATACCTTATTTTTGTTTGCCAATAGGAAATTTTCCTTCATATCCCATATTTTCTAAGATTTTGGACCCTTTACCATATTACTTTGTTGGTATATTGGAAGTTGTTGCTTGGGATTCTTCTTCATCTTTGTAAAGCCAATTTAGAATGTCTTTGTCTTCAGATTCATCAACTAGAGTGCCTGCTTTTACAAATTTACCATTAAAGTTAGTGATGGTTTGTGAGGATTTTTGTCTAGATGTTCATGGTTGTCCATATGATTTTGGAGAAGGTAGTAGTTATGAGAGACATAAGGATTTCTCAAAAGAATACTCACCCATGCCTTTATCTTTCAACTAAACCTTTTTGTCAAACTATTTTGACAAAGAATTGAGTTAGCTTTCATTACTTGAGGAAGTAGAAGTGAGCTTCTTTGTTGTGTGGTACAAAGATATCTTGGATTGTCTTGAGAGTGTTGTAGTATTGGGGATTATTAGAATCTGTTGAAATCATGATCTTTTATTCATTGTAAGGGAATTTTAAGCATTGATGGTATGTTGATGGCACTGCTTGAATTTCATGGATCCAAGGCCGACCCAAGAGTATGTTGTAGGTCAAGTCCTTGTCTAAAACTTGGTTTATTACATCCCTTTGTACTGGTCCCACTTGAATTGGCAATACTATCAATCCTTGATAGGATCTTTCTTCATCATCATAAGCTTTTATGGTGATCTTTCTTCTAGAGTCTATTGTGTTTTCTGAAAATCCCAATGCACGAACAATCCTTAAAGTACAAATATTTAGATCGGCTCCTCCATCTATTAAAATGTGTTTGACCCAATGTTTATGGATTAAAACCTCAATATGGAGTGGAGCGTTGTGTAGATGAGTGAGAGATGCATCATCATTTTCTGAGAATGATAAACAATGGGGTGCAGTCAAATGTCCCACCATGGCTTGGAATTGACAAACTTCCAAATTGGTTGGTATTGTGGTGTCCACTAAACCTTTTTCAAGAATATACTTATGGGTTGGTGAAATTTTAAGAAGTTCCAGGTTGGATATCTGTGTTGGAATATTTTTCAATTGATCCACTACATTGTATTGATTCAAAGAAGAAACAAGTGTTTTAGATGTACTTCCTTTAAATACAAACCTGGACTGTCCTCTTGTGGTCACATTTACCGGTAGGTTGTCTTTTTTATCCTTGATTTTGATGGCATTGATTTGATTATCAACTACAGAAATGTGATTGATGGTAGTATCATAGACATAATTCACATTCTTCCCTTTGTTGTTTTCCAAAGAGAATTCTCCTTTTCATAGTTGGGTAGAGGGTTTTTAAATGCTCCATGATCATTTATTTTATGTCCTTCTATCAATATGTCACCTCTATCTATCAATTCTTGCACCAAATGTTTTAGTTGCATACAATCATTTGTTTTATGACCTTTGCTTCTATGAAAATCATAGTAATATGCATCGTTCCACCATGATGTTTTGACTCTTGGTTCAAAATCTCATGTATCTGGTAATGTTATGAGTTTGCGTGCAAGAATCTCTTTTAACGTTGATTCAATGATTACCCCAAAGGTGTAAATTTTCTTCGATATGGTGGTGGAGTTGGTTTAGATTCATTGTTGTTTTGATTGTTTTTGGGTCTAGTACTTGATAAATTAAAGACTAGTTTTACATTATGTGTGTCAACTACACCATCTTTACCAACATTCTTATTTCTTGTCCAGAATTTGGATTTGTCATTGTTGTTATGATGGTTAGAAGAGTTTGTTCCTTCATTATATATTTTCAATAATCCTCTTTTAACCAAGGCTTCCTCAATCTTAAGTCCATTTTCAATAAGCTTTTCAAAACTGGGTGGACACTGCAATTGGAGTCTATAACTCATCTCACTATTGAGATTATCAATAAAGATATCCTTTCCTTTCTCAAGTATCGGATGGGAATATCTAGCAAATAATCGTCTCCATCTTTGCAAGAATGTAATAAATGATTCACCATTTTTCTGTTTTGTGTTACAGAGATCCTTCATGGTTATTTCACATTGAATGTTGTATGAATATTGGGAGATAAATTTATTTACCAACTTCTCAAATGATCTAATACCTAGTGGGAGTTTTGAAAACCATTCCATGCATTTATCACCCAAACTTTTTGTAAATAATCTCATTAGATAGGTTTCTTCATGTGCAAATTCCAAACTCATGGTGCAGAATTCTCTTACATGATCTTGAGGATCAGTTTTTCCATTGTATTTGTCATATCTTGGAAATTCACAATTTGGTGGAAAAGGTATCATGATCATATTTTTATCAAATGGATAAGGATTTGTTGTTGCAGAACTTGCATTTGTTGAGCTAAAGCATTCAATGGATCTTCGATTCATGAGTCAGCTTATGTTTTCTTGTGAGCTTCCTTCAATTGGTTGACATCAAAATCATTGGGTAGTTTTACACCTTTATTTTCCAGCATTAGAAATTATTTCTCTCCATCCTTTTCTAGAATTTTTTCCATGAACTTGTGAAATTTAGTGTCTTGTTGAGCTTGGTGAATGTCCTCATCAATTATCTCATTTGTTTCAGGTTGATGAAATCTGTGAAAAGGGTTTTCTTCTCCTTCTTCCATGATGGTTTGGGTTTCTATTTCTTTTTCTCTGAGTTTTTTCTTTTGAGCTCTTGTTAAAATGGCCATGCAAGTGATAGAGTTTTTCTATACTTTGATCTTTGTTTTGGGAGTGCCAATGAAATATCTAAGTCAAATAGGATGATAGATCCTATTGATGAGACTAGGCTAAATCTGATGTACAGCGTTTGTTTCGAAATAAAGGATGATAGATCCTAATAGTGAAACTCAGCTAACAATCAGAGATGAGATTGGTGATTGAGAACTTTAAGTTGTTTGATCTAAGTTTAGTTAAATGGATTGCACTTGCAAAGCCAATTTCTTCAAGTTTAAACCAGTGCTTTGATGAGAAATGATCTCTACTCTGAAAAGGGTCCCTAAATATGATTCTAGTTGTTAGACAGGAGTTCAATTTTTCTCTTTGTTTGAGTATCAGGTGAATGCACCAAAATAGGTTGTATATGCCCTGATTGATGGGGTAAACGCACCAAAATAGGAATTTTATGCGCTAAATTGTAAATGTCACCATTCTGAAAGTTTGCCTTGTTTTCTTGTTTTCGAATCAGTGAATTGAGTGTTTTGATGGATGATATTTTGAAAAATGATTGCAAACACAGAAGAAAGTAGTAAAAAAATTGTTTCACCCTATGATCTAAACATCAAGTGTATGATCTAGGATCTGGTCCAATCCATTTGATTTCCACTAGTATTAAACAATAGCAAATAGATCAGTCAGACTCTTCTAATTTCAAGGGTCATTAATAAAATCACATCTCACAGCTTGGAACTACGTCAGCTCACACAGCCCTGTCACCCCCTAGAGGGCACCTGTGTTTTTTCCTTTTCTGGGTCTTAACCAAAGTAGATATCTCCACTATTGACCAAAAATCCTTGGTAGTTATATGGTGAGTATCTTGGGTGCAGATTCTTCCCTCCCCTTGCACTATGAATATTATAATGTTTGGGAACTGACTCGGCCTGGCTACTACACTTAAATTTCTTAGTAAGGGATTTTGTTCAATGTGGAAAATGATAAACTTCCTCAAGATGCCTCCCAATCTTTAGAACAAAGGCTCTACATATCTCAAGGATACTGGAGAGGGCTATCAATGCACACTACCATTGAATGTGATTTTCATCACAATTCATGTTTGATTATAGTGGGTTGGAATGTTTGGCTTTAGTTGTTCCCACTTAGGTCGTTCCCTCCTTTTGAAGTGGGGAGGCAGGCCTGCTAAAGGTGTTATTACAATAAACTAGAAGAGTGAGTCTGGCATTTTGGTCACCCAGTAAAGGGGAGAGCATAGGCCTATCACTTTGCAAACACAATATACATGGTGTTCTTTAACCTATTAATTAAACTAGATGCCTAATTTAATCAAAGGAAAATAAATCCAGACCCTGCAAACATCGTTAGTAGTTTCATATATGTCTTTGACAATGTATACAGTATCTGTAAAATAGAAAAATATAGGTCAGTCCCCCAGAATTTTATTTTTTACAAATAAAGGTGTATGTGCTAAAACAAAGAGCGTATGCACTAAAATATTCAGTATATATGCTATTAAACACATTCAATGCTCTATTCTAGAAAGCAGAAAAGGGAAATCAAATCTTGTATATGTGCTAAAATAGGAGGTAAATGCATTGGTCTAGGTTGCGTATGCGCTATAATAGGACTTTGATGTGCCAAAATTCACCACTAACATGCTGAAATAGATAGTGGATGTGCTACATCAAAATTCACGAACGGACCTGTTGAGGAAACTTGCAAGAAAAATATTAAAAACGAGGCTAGGCCCCATGGTGGGTGCCAATTTATGTGTGTATGTAAATAATGTGATAATGATAACTAAAATGTTGCAGAGTTTAATTGCTACAAATTCTCAGCTATCTCTCCCTTGTTGCGTAAATGAGAACTTATTTATAGATTTTCAAAGGCATGAGCCTAGGTGGCAAGAATCAACGATCTAGATTTGATTTGGAGAATGGATGGTTGAGGATGAAGAGGTTAGAGAGAAAAGAGGAAGTGTGTTCCCTTCATAAGAACAAACTTCCAAGTGTGAAGAGAAATAAAATGGAAATGAAGACCAAGTGTCCCAAATTAATTAGAATTTTTTGATGATAAATGTCAAATTAAATATTAGAAATATTTAATTATTGAGACACATGATGAGTTGGAAGGTGGGAGGAATTTAGTAGACATGTGCTTAAATTCAAATTTTCTGAGAGGAGGTTAATTAAATAAAACAAACTAGTTGAATTTTTTCATTTAATTAAGATATGAAGAAAATGATCTAGAATAGAAAGAATTGGAGAAAATGAACTATAAAAATAAAATTTTCAATTTATTTATAAGTAGAAGAATTAAAGATAATTAATTAAATAACTTGTATTTAATTAATTCTCTAGACCAAATTTGAGTGTTTACAGTTACTCCCGTGGTTAAAACTAAGGACTTGAATAAGAGGCAATTGCCTAGACCCTGAATGTAGTAAGAGCATAACTTGGGTATTCTAGTCAGAAGAAGATAACCAATCAAGTTTTTTACTAACTTAGTAAGAAAGAAATTGAATATGAGGCAGTTGTCAGACCTAGGTTGTTGCAGGTATGTAACAGGGTATTCAAAATATTTGAGTCAAACCTAATTGGTCAATTAATTAGATATTGGTGTGCCATTACTTTTGAAAGAGATATTATTATCATAATTAACCATTAGATCAAACCAAGAGAAGAGTTAATCACAGGTCAGTAGGGTTTCCAATTTGAGTTAGAGGTGGGTGAACCTATGGCACCACTTCCTTAGAAAGTGGGTTGATTATATATATCAAAACTTTGGCCAAAGTGTAAAATTAGTTGCTTACACTTTGTTGGTTCGTTGTGCTTTAGGTTTTCATAACTTGTTAGTAGTGTCATGCATAGTTGGAGGGTATCCATAGTTGTATGGTGGTACATGTTATGTAGGACACAACACTAGAGACTCATATGGCATTACTAGAGGTTCCCATACCAAACTCTTCATTGAAGGGCAAGGCCACTTCCAGTTAGAAAGGTGTGTGGGGGACCACTAAGTCTATGATTGGAGGTAAAGCACTTGAGTGATGCTCTCCCTCTTGTAGTCAACAATCAAGGCTTGTGAAACATAATAAATGCAATCTAGATAAGGATATATCGACCTTGAACTCTTGTAAGTTATGAATTTGAATTTATGATCATGAATCTAGTGTAATCTATATTTAAAAAGATGAGTTTCATTTACTTGGAATTATGTTATGTTATTTATGCAATGTTATATGAAAATATTATGCAATGTGCAATTATGTTATTGAAAAAGGAAAAATTTCATTTCCATGTTTTTGGAAACTTGAATTATTCATTTCTTAAGTTAAAACTTAGGTGAAAATTGTAAGCATTGGGTATGTTACATGTGTTTTTCTCTAAGCTTCCAAGATTTTTTTCCTCTATCTTTGAGGCTCCATTTCCATCTCTTTCTTCTTGATTTAGAATCGAAATTAAAAAAAAAAATTGTCCTAAATTTTAGTTAGAAGGCCCCAAGATTTTGTTCCTAGGTCCTTAAGACTTTTATTTTTGTCTTCCAATCATGTCTCAATTGGTTTTCTCTCATCTCTATTTGTATCTCAAGGAGAGATATTTCCTCATTTGACTTATCTGGGGCTTCCAGATTAGCCCTTGTGTTATTTAAAAGTTTATTATTAATAGCAATATGTTGCTTTATTTTATCTAGCGCTAATTCTTGAGAGTTTTTTTGTGTCCAGGTGGATTAAGATTTATCCCTTTAGGGGTTTCGTTGCCTACCTTTTGGGTCCCTAATTCCGCCAGAGATAGATTTGGCCTTTTATTCTCAAGCTTCATAACTCCCTAATAGAATTTCCTAGAATAGAATTTTTGTCCCCTTCATCCTTTATTAATACCCCTTCCCCGAGAGTATATTTTCCTCATCAGGTGATAGTTCCAAGGTGTGGTCTACAACTTCTATGTTGTTTGTTTGTTTTTCCAAAACTTCTTTGTTAAGATCCATAGATCCTCCCAAGCTTTTCATAATAGTGTTTTTTGAATTTGTGGGGTACTCAATACCGAGGCCATCACCTTTCCTGATTCCCCACTTTTTATTTAAGTCTAAGTTAATTTGCAAGTTAGGGTTCACCCCTATAACCCTTTTTCTCTAAAAAAAAATTGCTTTATTTTATAATTGGGCAATTTTTCCTCACATGCCCTTCTTTTTTGCAAAGGAAACATGTATCAATTCCTCCCAATAGTTCTATTTTATAGCTTAAAATGATTTTTTGTCTCTAACTCTATTTCATCTAGTATTTCCACCCCCGATGTAGTAGACATTAAGATTCTTGCATCCATGTGTAACAAAGTATTTTTAGTTTCCTCAACCCTAAAGGCTTTTCCAAATTGGAATACCAATTGTGGTATGAATGCCCATAATAAGAGTGGGACATTTTTCAAGGTAATCCATCTAAGGTAAGAGAGGGCCAAAACCTCTTCACTTAATATATTTGAGGATCATGTTATTGCTCCAAATACAAAGCTACCAATTGTCCAAAAATCTTTTTCTACAACCCTTTCTTTCATTTCTTTGCTTTTAAAGATTACTAGAGAAAGTCTTTTTTAAATTATTTTGCGAAACTTATCATGAAACCCTAGTTTTTTATTCCAAACATTTTCCATCCATTCATTTAAATATTCCCTTGAAAGGATTCTATTACAATCTAAGGCTACTAAAAAGATTGTTATATTTTTCAATCTATTTTCCTCATTATCTAGGGCTTTAGCCATATCTTCATTTGAAATAATGACATTTTTTTAAAGAAAGTTAGGAGGGCTCTTACCATTATCACCTCCTTATTGTTGATCTCCAATGAGGATCCCATTTTTTACAACAATAAACCTTGTCAATTCTGAAATTCCCCTCTTCTCGCTTTCAACAATAATATCTATAAACGTTTTCTCAACATTGTTTGCTCTCATAGTATTTAACTATGTGTTAATGAGTACCCCACTCATAGGGTCGTCTAAATAATGCACCATTTCACCCATTGATTATCACCATACCCAAAGGGTAACCAAAAGTCATCGAGTGGGGAGGGTTTGAAAACTAGCATGCGAGGAAAATTAGAGTAGAGGGACAAAAACAAATTAACATGAATAGCATACCATACAATGGGGAATAAAGAACAACAAAAATAATGAAAGATTACCAAGGCATATGAAAAGAAATAATCAAAGAGGAGAAACGCAAACCATTAATGGCTTACAACTGCCCACTCCCAACTACAAAAATTATCTATCTATTATACATTATATAAGTTGTAAAGTCTAAAAAAGGTTTGAACCTTGTGATAAGGACATCAAACTTACAATTTAACCATATCGCATTATATCACGAGTAGTTGTTTATATTTTTATTTTAATATATTATTGATTTTTGTAATTGTTTTGATTTTGAAGAATTGTCACAAATTAAAAAAATTATATGTATATAAATTTAATTATTAGTCTTGAATATAGTATTAGCCAAAAAAAATTATTATTATTTTAAGATATAAACAATTGACTTTTTATCATTTTTAAATGACAATAAATTAATTTAAAATAATGTCACCTTAAAAATATTGACATAAGACTTTATTATGCTGAAGGCGTGTCCTTATATGAACTTTCCAAGTTCATTTTCTCCTTCAACTATTGAAATGTAATAAGAGGCCATGGTTGACAGTGAAACAAATCTCAACCGTCCATCATTTTTCACCATTTTCAGCTATTTTTCATCATTTTCAGACTGTTTTCCCGCCGCTACCATATTTCCAACTGAATCTCAACCGTTCATCATTTTTTGCCATTTTTTCGACTGTTTATCGTTGATTTTCGTTGCTTTCCCTACCACTCCTCCATCTCCAATTTGGCGAGCTGCAACCTGGAAATAAGGCTTTGATGAAGGTTTTAGAGTATGTTTATTTATGACTCCATTATTATTCTCCAGTGATGTATCATGTGGGCCCTCGCTTCAAACTAATAGTGGCATTTCTCCATCTGTTACAACTTCGTTCGTTGATATAGCAATGGTCATCCAAGGTAGATTTCTTCTCTGAGAATAAGAAAAAATTTGTTGAATGAGTTTCAAATAAAATTACGGCCAAAAACCTAATAATGAGCACATTTAGGTTTTAAAATTACGACATCCTTTACCCTACATAATTAAGTATAAATTAGCATAATTAATATATAATGTATATTTTATATAATTATTTATTATATATCTTATTTTTTAACAAAATTATCAAATACATATATATTAGGTTTAAAAATTATGACATCCTTTATTTTACGTAGTTAAGTATAAATTAGCATAAATTACAACCCTAATAACAAGCACATTTAGGTTTTAACATTACGACATAGTTAATTAGTTTTATCTAATAAATAATTTGGCTTATAATATATAATATAATACAATAGTTAATACATAAATATAAATGGTTATCCACATGTTCAAACATCATCAAACAACATAGTATTAGTCATTAAACAAGTCTACAATAATCATTCCCCATGAAATCCATTTAAACATCAAGAACAAGAAGTAAAACAAAGATAATCAATAAAAGCTATCAAATCTTGCTCTTAAACATTCAAACCACTATCCCATGGGGGAATTGGTGTTATTTTGATGTGGAAAATAGCCCTTTCCCAAATCTTTGATGCAATTTGATGAATATTGAATGCTCATTGATGCAATTTGGCAATAACCTTGATAAAATTGATAAAAAAAACTATGAAACTTGGATGAAAATGGATGAAGTTGTGAATGAAATTGAGTAGACTAAGCTTGCATGGATTGTGGATCCTAAAACCAATAGAGAGACCCTCTATTTATAAGAGAGAATGATTGAGGAATGAGAAAATGGGATGAATATGGGACTAAACATGAGCCAATGGCAAGGTGCCACTTGTCAACATGCTAGTGGAGGAGGAATGAGCACATTTTGGTGAATGTGCAAATAAATGTAGTTAGGTGGATATTTGAAATTTGAAAGTTTGCTTGCACAAGAGGATGTGAAAAAGGAGGTAATGCCACTTGGCTCAAGAAAAAGGACTTGTAAGAGATATAAATTTCAAGTTGAAGGACAAGTCCCTTTGGAAGGAGATTTCTAAATGAAGGAATATTCCAAAAAGATGCCCTTTTGAATAAAATTTGAGGATTTAATAAATCAATTAAATTGATTTACTTGTGCAAGTTGCAAAATCTAGAGGATTTGATGGATTAGTGTTAGAGTTAATTAAGATTTAATTAACTTAGATGGAAATTAGTTGATTTGACACTTGATTTAGATTTTTAGCTTTATTTAAATCAAATGAGAGGAATAATGAACATTTTAATTAAATAAAGTTTGATTTGATTTATTTAATTAAAAGGGGTGATGTTAGATTTAATCAAATAAAGGGGGACTTATTTAATCAAGAAAGAGAATGTGATTTAATTAAATAAATTGATTTGTTTAATTAAAAAGAGGAACATTAGGATTAAATAAAAATGATTTATTTAACCAAAGAGGAAATATTAGGATTAATTAAATAAATGATTTATTTAATTAAAAGAGAATAATGATTTAATCAAATAACATGATTTATTTAATTAAAAGAGGAATTATGATGAATTAATTCCTTATTTAATTAACTAGTTAGTAAAGGAGTGATCAAGGAAGAACTGGTGTTAGCAAATCAGGATCAGGTGTTTGATATCAATCAGGGTAATTTTGATATCTACATTTTGCCCCTCTTTGAAGCAATGTGTTTGCCGCATTGGTTCAAAGAATAACCTTGCCAAGATCAAAATTCAAAAAATATCTGACTTTTTTGGATGCCCCACTACTACCCCAGAGGAAGAACTATGCTGGTATACTGCCCCCTCGAGAGATCGGACAAAAATTTAGATTTTTGGGGGAGATCTCGAAAAAAGATGACAAACTAGCCGAAGGGTTCAAAAAGGTTTCATGATGCTGAAAACATGTTAAAATGCAAGAAAAAGACCAGAAACAAGCTTCGATTGGACAAAAACGGGATTGGGAGCACAAAACCCTAGCTGGACGGCCAAAACGGGGCAAAAATCCCTAATTTTCATGCTTAAATAGCCCTCAAGGGGTCACTTTCCATTCATTTTCGTATTCACACCTTGATTTTTCCAGTGCTTTGAGCTCTGACAATGGCACAAAGATTGCTTCCCCGACACATTTTTGAGCGAGTTTGAGTCTACCAGATACCTTCAGGTGCAGGACCAGTGGTATTTGATCCTTACCTAACTTTTACTTTCAATTTTTAGGTGCATTTATTACACTCAAAAAGGTCAAAACCTTCAGCATCACTATATAGTGATGTTAAAGGTGTCTATTTGGTGATGCTAAAGGTCAAACAGCGTCGCCTTTGCTTATTGTGATGTCACGTCGCAGTTAGGAATTAAGGTTTTAAAACCCAAATGGTGACGCCCTTGCAAATGGTGACGCCACAATCCAATTAGGTTTTTAGGGTTTCCGGTCAAACAAGGCCGCATGAGAAAATGGCGACACCACAGCTCGGTTTGCATCTTTGGGGTTCCAGCGTCACTATTTGGAGTTTGCAAATAGAGACGCATTTGCGGATAGTGATGCATATGATTTTTCAATGTCAAAAAAACTCCAAACAGGATCCCATATTTCTTTTGAAACTTGACGTCATGGCTTTTTGTGTGTAGGAGGATGGAGAGCCTATTCACTCACATGAGCATGACCCTCAATGCTCAACAAAATGATCGGATTGAACGAGTTTCTCCAGGAGCACTTTGGTACGATCAGCTTATGGTACATCATGTACGTAGCGACCGTGAGAACCCACCTAGCTATGATGACTGTGTTGGCCGAGAAGTGGCACAATGAGACATCATCATTCCATCTTCCCACTCGCAAGGCCACCGTCACACTGGAGGATGTGTGGCAGATCTTCAGGTTGTCGATCCATGGTGACCGAGTTATCTATGATCCAGATGCCGACACAGATACATGTGCTTTGAGATTATTCAGATCGATGAGATCATTTTCACTAAGCATCAAATTGGCCTTGAGTACTACAAGGGTAGGGTGCCCACTTTTTGGTTGATTATGGCTGCCATTATATTAGATTTAGTAAGCCCAGATCGGTGAGGTCGATATTTCAGCCTAGGATGGGCTTCGGCTTGGGAGAAAATTATCTTTAGGAGGACCTTGTTTGCATGGGGACAAGTGATGTTGGCCTCACTTTACCATGATTTACATGAGTTTTCATACTGTGATAGCCAATCCATTGGGTCGAGGTCACACTTCTACACATATGGGCTTGGGAGCACATTGTCATGCTTCACCCCATTATTATAGTTGTTGATGTTGAGCTTGATGATAAAATAGTCTGGAGGTACTGAGGTGGTATCACTTTGAGGCACACAAGGCGGGTCAGTCTCCTTCACTGGAGGAGAGTTCTAGACGAGATGAGAGTTTTCACTTGGAGGCCTTGGTTGCAGATATCGGCCTGGTATGATGATTCTCAGCAGTTATTCTTTGCTCGGCAAGACAGGTTGATGCAGAGCCAAGAGCACACCATGATTGAACGATACCTGCCAGATAGGGTAGCTAGACATTTTGGGGACGTTCAAGATCATCCCGATGATCAATATATGGCCATTTTTTCTCGATCCACCCGAGAGACTACATGGGGTTGAACGATCCCCACAACTGAGGTCGTGGATAGTTTCTGGCAGCTGGTGGCCTGGCCATGGGCTTATGCATAGAGACCGGCAGATCCGGGAACTACACATGCCTACAATGATTGGTTTAGGCCCCCTCTTAGATTGATAGTTCCAAGGGCATCACCCCTATGGTGGAGACCTTGAGGTAGGACAATAGGTTGGGGGCGAGGGGAACAGGATCTAGGGGTACTTGGAGGGGGAGGCAGAGGAGGAGGAGGACCACCTCCACATCAGCCAAAGTAGAGGGGTCGATAGACACCACCCTGAGACCAACAGAAGATGGATCACCAACCGGATCACCAACCGCAGTAGCCACTACAGCCACCACAGCTAGACCCATGGGATGCCCAGATACAACAGTTATAGGGGCAGGTTCAGGGGCTCCAGACATAGGTACAGGCCTTGATAGCCAAGAGGGACAAAACCAGGGCAGAGAGGGATTAGGAGAGGTAGCAGAGGTAGGCCTCAGAGATTCAATTGGCTCAGGAGGTGGGTCGTAGGCAACAGCTAGAGAGTATGGTCGTTGCATTCCAAGGTAGGACAGTCTCAGCAGGGATGTACTGCAAGGCCATATGAGAGGCAGAGTATTATAGGTTGCACTATCATCAAGTTGTACCAGCAGCAGCCCGGGTTCCAGAGTAGTCCCAATAGACTGGCATGAGACAAGCAAAGGACCAGGTTGAGAGACATGCGGGCGAGGGGAGCAGCCAACAGGGCTAGCTACCACAATACTTTTTTATCAACACTTTTTTTTTGAGATCCATGGGCTCTATTTTTTATAGCCCTGTGGACATTGTATATTTTGATTGATACACATACACATGATTTGATTTGTACCATGACAGTCATATTTTGATACATATATGATGTGATTGATTTATTATGAAATGTGTCCTATTTTATTTATGCATTATGGATGGATGTATGTGATGCAATTTTTATGTGATGTGATGTATGAATATGCTATGCAGATGTTTATGTTATGCAAATGATTATGGATGCATTTCTTTTTGTATCTTTCTATGCATATATGGATGATACGACGATGAGATGTATGATTATTGAGATACTTAGAATAACAAATCTATATGATGTTCTAAGCGCGAAATTATGTGTTTATGACATGCAATGATTATGAAATGTAATAATATGCATGCAATGACCTAGGTGATGTGCAATGATTTATGATATGATTATGATATGGGAATGGTTTATGTTATGTGATGATAATGAATGTAGTGTCGTAAATGTGATGATGTGATTAAGATATGCAAATGATAATGTGAAATGATTATGGTATGATTTTAATGATGCAGAAATGATTATGCAAATGATTTATGATATGTAAACAATTTCTTATGTGATATGAAATAATAGAATGGTTTGTAATGATGTAAATGAAATGACCTATGATATGCAACGATTATTATTTATGCAATGATTATGTTTAATGATGCAGATGCAATGATTATGATGTGAAAATGATTTATGACATGGATGTCATAATTTGCAATGATTCCTAAGATTATTCAGAATAATAAATCTCTATTATTCTTCATAGCCTAAGATGATTATAGAACATGTATGTAATGATTATGAAATGTGGTGATATGGATGTAATGATATGTTATGCTTATATGATGATTCATGTTTTTATAATGCAACAATGATGTGATATGAAATAACCATGATATGCTTTATGTTATGTGATGATTATGATTAATGGCGTGGATGTCATGATTATGATATGATTTATGCAATGATATGTGATGATGTGAAATGTAAATGATTATGATATGTGACGATATTTTGATTATGTGATATGCATATGATATGAATATCTATTGATGTGTAATCATTAATGTTGTGCAATGATTATGATGTGTCGTGTAACGATGTGCAAATGATGTGAAATGACCATGCAATGATATTCAATTGATTATGATATGCATGTTGACAATCGGTGAGTGCAAGATAAATGCATTAGTGATGTTTTTTGGTTAACTGTCATGGTACCATGTTAGTGTGGAAAAATGAAAGAAGAAATAAGATGATGAGAAGAGGATCCAACAAGTTCATGTTCTAAGAAAAAAGATATCATGGTGATGTTTTGCTTATCAAGAATTAGGATTTTAGAAGGGCTTATTTACCTTATGTTTGATAACACACCTAGGTTCGATGCATCAAGGTATAAAGAACTAGGATGGTGTTTCCCCTAGTGTGATGGACTTTGACTCGACAATCAGATAGGAGTACTCTTGTTCACACCTGGCATATGAAACCTTATTAAAAATTTAGTTCATATATTTCAAATATCTCTATCCAAAACATAGTAAGGCAAGCCTTCCTATGTGGTCAACAAGACACCTAAAACACCTTCCCTACAAACCAAACAAAGTACGCATGACCAAGGTTATATTACAAGAACATCCAATAAGCATAGCAGATAAAAAGATAATGATCGTATTCCTTTCTCTCTAAATATTTTTTGTTTAAACATCATCGAGAGGTCATTGGAATGAGCACAATAAAGATAAATCAAAAGAACAGATCAAGTAAAACAAACAAGCTAATGTTTTTCATACCTCTAGTCAAAACTAAACTACGGTGATGCCTGATGTTGATGTCCATTGTAGGAAGGATGCATCCTAGGACATGATGTTATCAGATGATGGTGAGATTGACTGGATGATAAGCTATCGATATTTAGATTTGACTAACTTGTTTTCCTACTGAACTAGATTTGAGACCCTTGACGATTGAGTTTTCACTTTTAACCTGCCAGACTTGTTTCCAATTGTTTTACCAAAGGGTGAAAGTGACGATTGATTTATTATGAGTGGATGATTATTTCGAGTGAAATCGAAATGGGATGGATATTTTGGGTTTTTTAAATGTTTTTGGATTTTTGCAATGTTTTGAGGCTATTTTGGGATTTTCAAGAATTTTTACAAATGTTTTGATTTTCAAATTTTCTGATTTTTTTGGTGTTTTCGAGATTTTGACCAAGAACCTAATCTAAAGACCTATCCTAGGGGTCTCAGGGGCTGATCAAAGATTACCCTTGCCTACGTTATATACGTAGAGACTACATAGTTCGACTGATGACTTGACCAATTTACAAGATGAAGACATAAACAAATGATGAATTGTCAGCTTATTATGATAGACTCCTAAAGGACTGCCCTAGGGTGCCTCGAGGGATGATCAAAGATCAACCTTGCCTACGTTCAAGCTCAGAGATAGTGTAGTTCAACAGGACGAATCTATTTTTTGACCTTTTTGGATTTTAGACCTGTTTTTGGATTTTGACATGTTTTGGATGTTTTTGGATTTCCTAATTTTACGAATGTTTTGGATTTTTGAAGGATTTTCTTATGTTTTTAGATTTTTTTATTTTAGGAAGATTTCAAGGATATACATGAATCCGATCCAATGCAGGTATAAGAAAATTCCCCCAACATAGTGTGATTGACTACTTCAATATAGGTAGGACAGACTGACCTTAGGAATGTGCCAAGTAGTACTAGGGTGGAACATGCTACGAACACAGGATTAAGCTATGATGCAAACACGGATGAGTGATGGATGGGGATATGGAAGTGCAATGGATGAATGATGAAAGGCGATGGTAGATGCAAAACAAGTCATAGAGATCATGGTGGATGGAGAGTGATTTATTTACACAAGGTGTTTGTTTGTCAGGTTTTCACCAAGGTACTTGTCCAAAATGCCACCGAAGTGGTTTTCACTAGAGGACAATTTTTTTATCTTTACTATTTTCAATCCTTTTTCTAATTTTTTTGGATTTTTATATTTTTTGTATTTTTGGTTTTACCCTAAAATTTAGGCATAAAACTTTTTGAGATGGGAGCTATTCATAGGCTCCATAGAGGCTCCCCTTCAAGCGTTTACAGTTGATATGCCCCTAACTTGTAACTTGCAGTGATGACAAAAGGTCCCAACCAATTGGGTTCAAACTTGCCTTTGCTATCTAGATTCAAAAAAAAAAAATTGGTTTTCTTTCATCACAAGCTCGTTGACTTGAAATGATCGGTTTCGAATCTTCTTGTTGTATCTCCGCTTGAGACGGTTTTGGTAGAATTGTAAATGGTTTAAGGCATCCATGCGTCGCTCATCTAATAGTTTCAGCTCATTCAGTCATGACACCTGATATTCTTCATCTGTTATGAGATTACACAATGATATTCTTAGGGATGGGAGCTCAATCTCAATGGGGAGGATGGCTTCTAACCCATAGACCAAGGAGAAAGGGTTTTCCCTTATTGGTGTGTGGATGCTTGTTCGATAGGCCCATAGGGCGAGGTTTAACTGCAAGTGTCAATCATGACCAGCTTCATTGACTATCTTTTTGAGGATTTCTTAAGATGGTTTTATTTGTAGCCTCAGCTTGGCCATTACCCTAGGGATAGTATGGAGTAGAAAAGAGGTGTTGAATGTTGAATTTCTGGCATAGGTCTCGAACATCCTAGTTTTTGAAAGGTGTCCTGTTATCTGAGATAATGGCTTGAAGGACATTATAGCGGAAAATGAGGTAATTCGGGATGAACTTGGAAATATGCTTTCCTGTAATGTAGGTCATTGGGATGGCCTCTACCCACTTTGTAAAGTACTCTATGGTGGTGATAATGAACTTGTGTCCATTAGATGAGGTGAGGATGATTTTTCCAATGAGATCAAGCCCCTACTGTGAGAAGGGCCAAGGTGTAACAATCAGATGGAGCTCTTGAGTTGGTGCATGGATGATATCCCCATGTTGTTGACATTGCAAGCATGTCTTGACATACTCGTGGACTTCCTTTTCCATCGTCGGCTAATAGTACCCCATTCTCAGGAGCTTCTTGGCCAAGGTCATACCACTTGAATGTGAGCCATAAATGCCATTATGTACCTCTATTAAAGTAGTCAAATATTCCTTAGCATTTAAGCATCGTAACAGGGTTCCCTCAATATTCCTACGGTATAGGGTGTTGCCTAGGATAACAAAATGAGTTGACTTTTTGACAAAGGTTTTCTTAAGGTTGGGTGTGATATCGGTATGGAGGACTCCTATTCTTAGATAAGTGTATATGTCATGATACCACAGGTTACCAGGACCAACGATTTCAAACATAAATTATGACTTTGGTACCTCGAAAGTTGGTACAAGAAGCTGCTCTATAAGGAATTCTTGCTTTGGAACGTTTCGTGGGACATCTAGTAGCGATTTTATTATTTCCATAGCATTCGTTTCTTTGTTATTTTCCCTTGGTATCTACTCAAAGGTGATATCAATGAAGGACTCTTTGAGGCTCTCCACCAGTTTCTTGTATGGAGTCAACTTATCATCCTTTGTTTGGTATTCGTCATTGACTTGGTTGATGATAAGCTATGAATCCCTGTAGACTTTGAGTGCCATGATCTTCCATTGTGTTGCAACTCTCAGCCCTATAACAAGAGCCTCATACTCCGCAATGTTGTTTGTGCAAGAAAAGGATAGCTTGTATGATTTGGGTATGCAATCACCTTGTGGTGTAATGAAGAAGACTCTGGCTTCTGGCCCATGATGTGTGTAGGATCCATCAAAGTACATTTTATAGTGATCTACTATGCTTACGTTAAAGATGGACTCATTAGGGAATTATAATACTTGAGTGGGTTCTTTGAGTATATTGGTGCTTCTGCCAACTGATCTACAATCACTTGTCCTTTAATAGCCTTCCATTCCACATACTCAATGTCTTGTTATGTCAGGATCATGACCCATTTAGTTGTTCACCCTCTAAGCATTGTCTTATAAAGCATATACTTGAGAGGGTTTATCTTAGCAATGAGTTTTATCTGGTGTGCCAACATATAGTGTCTGAATTTTTGTGTTGCAAACACGACTACTAAGCAAGCCTTCTCAATGGATGTGTAATTCATCTCATGTCCCACCATGGTTCTACTGATGTAGTAGATAGCTCTCTCTTTCCCGTTTTCATCATGTTGTGCTAAGAGAGCACTAAGGGCTATTGTTGTTGCCGATATATACAAGATCAATGGTTTTCCTGGAATTGGTGGCATAAGAACTAGTGGTGTACTCTTTGATCTTGTTGAACACATGATCACATTTCTCATCCCATTTGTATGCTACCCCCTTGTGGAGTAGATGAGAATATGGGATTGCCTTGTCGAATAATTGCACTATAAATTGGCGAATGGATTGAAGTCTTCCCTGCAAACCCCTTATTTTTTTAATTTTCTTGCTTCCATCTCAAGGATTGCTTTGAATTTGGTGAGGTCTATATCGATTTGTCTCATGGATAAAATATAACCTAGTAACTTTTCTAATTGTACCCTGAAGACAAACTTCTTTGGATTGATCCTGACCTTGTACTCTTCTAGCCTGTTGAAAATGGACCCTAAAGCTGATATGTGATCTCGTCGCTTTCTTTGTCTTGGCCAGTATGCCATCTACGTAATCTTCCACAGTCTTGTGAATCATATCATGGAACATCAGTTTCATAGCTCTTTGATAAGTAGCTCTTGCGTTCTTTAGCCCAAACAGAATCATATTCCAGCAATATGTCCCCATGGACAAGTGAAAGTCATTTTGCGTTGGTCATCCTTAGCTATCATGATCCGATTGTATCTTGAGGATTCATCCATTAATGATAACATTTCTTTTCCTTTCATCATATCCACAATCATATCTATGTTTGGGAGAGGGAAATCATCCTTGGGATATGCTTTGTTTAGATCTCTAAAGTCAGTGCAAATGCAGATGCCCCCAGTGGGCTTTGAAATAGGTACAAGATTTGAAACCCACTCGGGATAATCAATTGGTTGTATAAAGCCAGCATCCAAGAGTTTTTGCAACTCAAGCTTGACTAACACTGAGATCTGTGGGTGCATTTTCCTCAGCTTCTATTTTACCGGCTTCACCTCTGGGTATACTACAAGATGGTGAATCATGACTTTCGGATCAAGACCCGGCATGTCAGTGTAGGTCCATGCAAAGTTCATCTTTCTTTGTCTTAGGAATGCAGCTAGAAGTTCATGCTCTTCTATCAAAAGTGATTTTGCATAAAAGGTTATATGCGGTGTTTATTTTGTCCCCAAGTTGACTGAATTGCACTTCTCTGCTAAGACTGTTGACTTTTCCTAATGAATAGCTCTAAGAGGAAGATTGAATTCCCCATCCTTCGATGCCTCAAAGAGGTTTTCACCGTTGGATGCGTCCTTTTTTTTTACTATTTTTGGATCTGAAAGTGCCACCGTGTGGTTTTCACTTAAACACCTAGAGATTATTCTCAAATTTTCACTTTTGCAACTGAGGGATTCAATTGTTTCCCCATAATGTGCATGTGTGTCCAGTTCGATGTCAAATCCATCTTTGTGATCCCCACAAGGTACATTATCCTGCAATCCCATGAATTTTGAGTGCGCCTCATCATTTTTTAATATGTCTAAAATTGGCAATCCTCGTTGGTCATTGTCTATTAGCAGGGGGTATACTAGCTTTATTTCATGGGTTTGGTTGTTCAACTCAAAAGAGACAGTGGAAATCATGAATAGGGAAGAATACCCAAACAACATGGGTAGGTTAGTGAGGTGATCCTCGTCACTATCACTACATACATTAGTTACATCAAAGGTATAGTTGTCTAAGGGTAGACCTGTGGATACTGGTAGCTGAAGAGGAATTTTGACTGCTTTAACAGGGGGACTTCTGCCACGTACGGTTATACTCAGAAGGGTACATCCAAGGAAAATATTTTTCATGTGCTTCTCAGCAATGATGGGTTCTAATCGGTCATTTTTTTCCAAGACTTTCATTCTTGTTATAACCCATGCCCAGCATTAATTGTAGACCTTTATTAGCATCATCTATTGGAGGGCTGGTACAGGTCTTTCATTTTGATATAGGAGACTGTATATATCTTTTTCATTGACAACCTCCTAGCCTAGGTCTCCCCAACTTATGAATCGAGAGGGTTTGCTCTAGATGTTTGAGATGTTGTGCTAGTTGGTTATGGTTGCCCTTGGGTCCTAGGAGATTGAGGTAACTCTCTTATTACAAAGGCACTTTTCTTCATTTTGTAGTCTCCACGCTCATTATCTTGGATAATAACTTTGATATCAAATGTGTCTGGAATGGCAAGTGTCTTTGTCTCAGAAGTGGAGGCGAGGGTAGCTAGATCTATGTATGAAGTTGTAGGGCCTTCATCATTCTTTGGGACTTGACAGATTTTATAGAACTTTTCTTCTAGACTTTTGCAGTAGGCAAAGGGCTCGGGATCACCATGAATTGTGACCTCTTGGTTCTCATAGGGGAATTTAACACATTGATGAAATGTGGATGCAACAGCTTTCATCCCATGGATCTAGGGACACCCCAAAAGGATGTTATAAGGGAGGTCGAGATCAAGAACTTGGCAAGTAGTTTCCATGATGGTCGGTCCTACTTGGATGGGAAGTTGAACACCCTTTCTTGATCATCATAGGCCTAGATGGTGATACCTTTTCTTTTTTCAATCATGTCTTCAGAAAATCCCATATTTTTTATTAGCTTGAGGGAGAAAATATTCAACCCTAGCGTCGTGATGTTCCCGACCATAGCTTGAAATTGATCTGCATCAAGGTCTGTGGGTACAGAAGACTCAACAAGGGCCTTTTCTAAAATCTCCCTATGTGTAGGAAAAAAATTTAGTAACTCTATGATGGAGATCTGAGCATGGGTCTTCTTCAATTGTTCCAAAATATTATAGCCACTAGTGATTGACTTTAAATTTGCAGCGGGTGCTCTAGTTTGTGTGGATGGTTCGAGGATGGTGATTTTGTTGCTTCATGCGGGGACTCCATGGTCAGCTTTGGACCCTGGGATATGGACAACACCTACCCATTCATATAAGGATGCAACACTATGGTCATAAATGTGGTTGGTGTTGCCATACTTCTTGCCCTTGTCGTTGTTGTTTGAATTTTCATGATCCAACATTGAATTCATGTATATCTTAAGATCTTGATTTCCAGCCGATTGTTCAACTTTGATGGTCTTGTTTTCAATGAGGTCTTGGATTATGTTTTTGAGCCTCATGCAACTAGTTATTGTGTGTCCCTTTATCTTGTGAAAGTCACATAGGTGTTTCTCGTTATACCATGGTGGATTAACATGAGGTTCCTGGTAATTCTCGATGACAGGGAGTGTGATGATGTTGGCATCAATGATTCGCTTCATGATGGATTCGATTGATTCTCCAAGTGGTGTGTACTTGCATTTTGGAGGATACCAGTTTCTTGTGGATGGTCCACTTTGGTCATTGGCATTATTGATTGTCTGGGTGTTTTTTTGCTGATGAGATGTGTTTGATCAGGGGGTGTTTTGGGTATTATTTTGAGGTTGTTGATGTGTTTGTTCTTTCTTTTTTTCCTCTGGAGCATTAATCACAACCTTAGCATTAACAACACCGATGTTGGTAATATTCTTGTTTTTTACCCATGTTTGTGGTTTGTCATTATAGCTTGTCAATGGGCGATTATCTTGATAAGCAGGTGTCCCCCCTTGTGTGATGAGGGATCTTTTGATGTTGAGAGCTTTAGGGATGAGTTGATCATAGGAGGTGATGCATTGGACTTTGAGATGTCAGGCCAGAGTTCCTTCAAGATTCGTAATGATAGTTTCAACTTGTTGTTCTTCTTGCATGGCCCACTTGCTTTTATTGGCTTTGGATAGCCATCGTTGTAAGAAAGATGCAAATGATTCTCCCTTATTTTTCTTGAGGTTGGAAAATTCCTCCAGGCTCACGTCCATGCCCATGTTGAATGCGTAATTTTTCATGAAGGCGTCCACAATTTCTTTGAATTTCTTAATTCTAGGAGGAATTCGGGAGAACCATTTGATGGTCGGGCTAGCCAGACTTCACAGGAAGAGCCTCATTAAATAAGATTCATCATAGGCCACTTCCATGTAGTGCACGTCAAAATCCTTGATGTGATCTTCAGGGTTTCCAAGTCCAGGGTACTTGTCAAATTTGGGGATCTCAAAGCCTTGCGGAAATGGATTCATCACAATACTCTCATTGAACAGATAAGGGCATAGATTCCCTTGTGATTTAGGGGTCTTCCTTGATTAGATGTCCAACACCTATTGTGAGATATTTTTGATTTGGGCAGATAAATCACTTTACGGGTCAGGTGGTAGGATGAATGTGTTTTGGGTTGGTGTAGCGACTTGGATGATGGGTGAGGTGACTTGCGGACTAGGTGGTACATTAGCAGGAGTTTGTTGCACAACCAATCACCCTTAGAATTTGACAAATAAATGACTACATGACTAAAAAATTTAGTCACGTGACTAACACTAGTAGTATTTTGAAAATAAATGACTAATTTGGTCATTTATAAGTGACTAATTTGGTAATTGGATAAAATTACAACTAAACGACTAATATCAAACAAATAAAAATGACTAATATCAGACAAATAAAAATGACTTTATTAATGACTTTATTAATGACTATTACTCCTCTATTCTTTTCTCTTTTGAATCTGATCATAATCCATAGAGCTTAAGCCCCCCTCATGGGACCCCTACCTAAGCGAGCCATTTGGCCGCCTAGGTTGCTTGGTGCACCAAAAATACCTATTGTGTAAACTTGAAACCAAGGCTTATCATCTGCTGAAAGGTTTTTCAAACGAGGGCTTTATTTTCCCCCTCTTTTTACTATTTATCGAGTTTTAATAAGCATACCTTAAAAACCTGTCAATATTTTATTTTCAGGCTGCAGCTCACAAAATTGGATAAGTGAAAGTTCAATACCAATGAGGAAGAGTTTGGAGGAGTGGAAACCAAAAGCGAGTGAAAAGTAGAAAAAACAACTAATAGTATAACACAATTTGGGCGGAATCTTCAAGTAAGTTTTGTGATAAATTGCATCATTTTTAATATCAAACTACAATTCCTTCCTACCTCTACTACACAAAAGGGGATTTTAAGACATTAATTTAAGACAAAATATTAATTTTGTCTTAAATATATATTTTATGTTTAAATTATATTTTTAAATTTTTAATTTCCTTAAATTAAGATAATAAAAAAATACTTTTTTTAGCCGATATGCTATATATAGAGTGAACGTTTAGCCGAAACTTGTCTCATGCTGGTATACAACTCTTTTTCGTCGTATACAGCTCCTGTCCATTGCCGGTATACAAAATTTTTTCGTCGATATATTCCCATCAGTTAAAATAACCAGCCAATCCTGATGCTTGGAAAATCATTGCGGTTAACTTTAAAATTAAAAACCCAGGGCATAACACAAAAAACAATGAAAAAATAGAAGAAAACGCCACCATCGCGACAGTTACATGATGTGAGATTCTGGCAGAGGAGGCATAATTCTAAATGCCGACATCATGTGTCATTCAATAGTTGAGGCATATTGGTCTTTACAAAGTAATCAAGGCCTCTAATAATAAAAATACCAAGGCAAATGAGTTAAATTTAAAAAAAGATGCCAAGACTATTAAAAATTACGGAAAGTAAAATATACTATGCTATATTTTATGAAATCTTTTAGAGGTTCAGTGTCCATTGCTCGCCAGTTATTTTGTAGTACTTTTTAAACAAGGGAAAAAGGTTCACCAGGAGACCAATGAATTTTTTAGTATATGAGTTTCAGAACAATTATTTATTATGTAAAATATTAAGCAATTAAATTTTATATTTAATCATTTGTATCTATAAGAATATTTATAAGAATTAAAGAAAGTATAATTTTAAGGGAAAAAAACTATTTATGAAACTTTAATCTAATTATTGTCCTTTTATCTTAACTTATATTTTATAGTTTATTTCTTCATAAAATTAATTGTTTACTATATTTATGAGATTTTAATGGATAATGAAGTTAAAGAACTTCAATAAAGATTTAAATTAAAATAGTCATCAAATAAATTATTTACATAAATAAATAAACAAGACTTTAATGATAGTTTTAGAATGTTATTTTTTCCTAAATTTATTTAATTTTAAACTTTACATTTGAATCATTTACTATTTTGATAAGTGTTTTCATGGAAGTATTACATTCTCTTTATTTTTTTAAAACAAGTCTCAAGCCTACCACTGTTGAGACGTGAAAAACAAGTTTTAGCTGTCATTTAATGGTAAATCAATTACCATTTAATAGTAAAAGTCTCCAAAATCTCACTTATCACAAAATCCAGATAAATATTGATTTTCCAACTAGATGGGAACATTTTATTTCTATTTTCAATATTTTTTGTCAATTTGATGACAACTCTCTTTTTTCATTTGCATTGCTTTATGTTTAAATTGCATGCGAATATTTGACAATTAGATAATACTTAATTTCTTTAAGTAAAAAATCTAAATTTGTCTAATTTTATTTCATTCCAATAATTAACACTTATTATTAATTGTTTAATGTAGTCACATATAACTAGAATTTGTATCACATGTCATCCATACACACCTATGTACAAACATGTACTCTTTAACATATAAACATACATATAGTTTTCTATGGACATAATCCTTGAACCTTCTTTAGATGCAAGTGCTAGTAAAATAATTTTTTTATTTCTTCTCCATCATTTTCCCTCCCTCCTTTCATTTTCCCTCCCTCATTCCACATGCATTTTTCTTTTCCCTCATTTTTTAACCATTTTTTCCATAGATTACCGGAAATATGACCTACAATGGACACTCATGGACAAAATTTGCGTTGCAAAGAACATTCGCTTAAATTAGCCAGCGGAAATGACTACAAGGGTAAACGTTGCATTTCTCTTGCCAATGCCAAAGTGTCAGGTCAAGATACTATGATTTTTTAAGTTTTTTGTGCGTGCATTGCTTTCAACTACTCCAATTATGTTACATACTGATTTGTGTTGCTTACAGATCAACTGCAAGAACTTTCGAGATGTGAGAAGCAAGCAGGCATCAAACCAGATCTGGATGTTGATGTCTTTAGTAAGGTAAGTACTTCTTCCAGAGGGTTGTTTTTTATGAGAAGTTCTTCAAATGAAATCTTTGCTTTATGATATATGCCACTTATTGCACACTGAGTTGCACTATGGCCACAAGAAACGATAATTAAGGGCCAAAAGACCAGCCTTATCACAGACTATGTATTGAAGGTTTGTTTTCAAAAATTCTATAGTAAGCGGTACAAATTTTTCGTAGATTTTAAATATTAAGATTATTCACCTCGTAACTGTGCCTTTATGCATTGTAGCTTCTAGGACCGGACATTTGTGCTGATACAATGATAGGAAATCAAATGCGTCGTGGAGTCCACTTTGGAGGTCAAAAGAAGAGTCACTACAGGTGACATATCAAAGGAAATGAGCCACCAAAAAGGTAGAAATCCTCTCCAATCTTTAGTCGGTACTTGTACTTACTAGCATATTGGATGATAGGTGTAGTAATCATGATATTTTTATACAGTTAAATCAATAGTTATCAATCAACTAACCTTCTTGGACTATACCCTTTAAATTGGGATGTTGTTAAAGCTTAACTAGTTCTATTCATAAATTGATACTGCTTAAATAGGCTCATTCCTCTACCTATGGGGAACATTTTGAATCAGATAATGCTCTTTAAAACCTTTAGTGATACATATTTTGTTTGTTTAGGTACATAATCACCTTAAACACCTTTGGAGATACTTGTATTGGCCAACCGCATAGAAGAATGATTATGCTTCTATTATGTTCTATTATGCATGCAAGAAATCTAAGCCCTTATATTAGAATCTTTGCATATACTGGAAGCTTCCAATGCTTTATTGACCATGGGAATCTATCTTATCCATTTGATAAGTGATATGCCTATGATTCAGTGTTAGCACGGTTGCATATTTGTATAAATCAGTTTTTCAAAATGGTTGTCTTCACTCTCTATGACAATACCATTGATACAATTATAGATGCAAAGTTGTTCTTCTATACCTTTTAGACACATTATGGATTCCATATAGCATTATTTTGGATTGGGAATCTCAATTGCGTTACTGCTATTGCAAATTATTTTGGATATTGCTCTGTTTAAATTGCTATTCTCTATAGCTTATCTGCACATTATTTGATATTGATAAGGCACCACATATCTCTTATATCACTCACTTATTCAGGTTGTCTATGGATTCCAATCTCTTCACTAGTTGGACTTGAAATTTCCCTCCCTTCTCTAGGAACCTTTTATGAGATTTAAATAGAACAGGAAAAGACATTGCTTTTGTATATCACCTAGCACAAGTACATGTCGAATCTATAGACTTGGAAAAACACAAACCTCTAGAGGTCAGACATTGGATCCAACATCATTTTCAAGTAGGATATAGAGTCTTCTACAGTTAGGCCATTGGGTCCAACATCATTTTTCAGTAGGATATAGAGTCCCCTACAGTTAGGCCAAAAAGGGTTCAAGAGCCACCAACACAACATATTAAATCATATAAGATATGATCTTATAACATCCTATTTATTATTGACCATTTGATGAATTTCTTTTTACCTTAACCTTCCAACTCAAATACATAAACATAGTTTGGTTTGATATTAACAAACTCAAATAATACAAATCAATGTATTTAAATGAGGGTATACTAGTTTTCCACACTTAGGTGGTTGTTTTGACTTAGTAGTGCCCTTGTCCAAAAGATACAGTATTGGATACTAGGAATCAGTTCACCCAAAATAGACAACCTATGACTTAGAGGTTATAGTAAAAAATAAATCCTGCTTCTTCAAGATAAATGAATCTCATAGGTTTCGCATTCAAAGAATATTTTCAACATCTACACTAGAATTGAGAAAATCTCCTTGTTAATATGGACAAAATAATGAGTACTCTAATTTAGCTATATTTATTGCCCTCATCATCTTTTTTTAATAATGAAATAAATTTACACATATGGCTCATAGAGCAACAATAATACCAAGGATACAAAGATTATGCTACTTTTAAACAAAGAGACAAAATCCATCAGACTAATTAGATTATCCAGAACAAAGCATATTCATAAACCATCCATCAACATGTCCACTGGTCCAAAAAAATAGCCAAGTAGCATAAACAACAACCATGTAGCAGCAGCCTTCTTGTTCTTCTCTTGTTCAACCATCTCTTCAACATCAATCACCCTCTAGATCTTTTTAGCCAGGTACACAACTATATATTTTAGGCACCTTCTAATTCACTAGACTGAGAAGGCAGAGATGAGATACATTATCAAAATTCCTGAGGTCGTCAACTCCAAAGATATTTGAATCCTCTATTTTCTTGAATTTTCCTTTGTTAACCAAAAGGCTGACAATGGCCCTCTTGATCTCATCTTGCAACACTACTATCAACACACTTGCAATAGAGGTCTTATCATGTCCTTCAATAGCCTTACTTTTTCAATCGCAATGTTAAGTTTTTCTTGTTTCTTTTGTTTCTAGTGGTGACATAACTCTAAAATTTGACTTTTGTGCAAAACAGGTTAGTGGAAAATTGATAGCTCTGAAGGGTTTAGAGGCTCGATTGAGAGAGACACATGGATATTTGGATCTTTTTGTTGATGGGAGGCTTCCACTTAACCATGAAATTTTGTACCATCTGTAGGTATGCAAAAAATTATCTACTTACATTCATTCAAGAGACTAGATCGCTTATCTTTTGTCATATGGTTGGGTTAATGTGGCATACAATGTCAATGTGGGCTATAGTTTTTTTAATATGTTCAGGTTATGCATAGTTTACAATGACTAGAGGGTGAAAAGGGGCATGCAAGTTAAAACAACCATCATTAACAATCATTCTAATTGTGAGTTGCTGTCATCGGTCTCTCGATGGAGCTATGAGGGGAGTTCCCCTAATGTAGTAATGTTAGGCCAATTTAACTAGCATCTTAGTAATAATTTTAGGGTGCCCTCAATATAGATACCACAGGCACAAAGGTCAACCATGCACACCTAATGATCAACTATATATGTAAATTGTAATGCAATAAGGGTTGCTAACATTTGAAGTATGTGCAACCCTCATCCACTAAACATGCACCTAGAATCCAAGCAAAGCTTACAATGTTAGGATGTGTTCCAGAGTGCTTCATTAATTCAAATATTTTGAGAGGTTCCTTGCAAAATCCATTTTATGCACATTTTTCAATCAATCATTTCATTCCATGAGATGACATCTCTTTGAGGCATTTTGTCAAACAATTTACGTGTTTTGTTTACGATTCCACATCTTGCATATATGTCTACCAGAGCATATCCAACTATAACATCTGACAAAAATTCCCCTACCATTATGCTTTGGTGCATGTTCATAGCCCATCCCAAAGCTCCCATTTTGGCATAGGCAAGGAGGACTTTGGCCAAAAAATTGGCTTTATACCTGCTAATTACATTCGTTTGAAATTTTTGAAAGCCTTTTCAACAAACAATTTTTTGCAAAACCTACAATCATTGCATTCCATGAGATGACATCTCTTTGAAGTATTCTGTCAAATAGTTTATGTGCCTTGCATGTGCTTCCACATTTTGCATGCATATCTACTAGAGCATTTCCAACCATAGATGAAAAAATCGCACAAAAATCGCTAAAATCGTGATTACTTGCGTGCCATGTCAGTCAGTGAGTCAATCACATGTATACTCGCAGCCACGTAATGGAAAAACGCGCAGCGATTTTTTTGTTGAAAACTCGTAAAAAATCGTTGAAACGCGCGCTTTATGCCTACAAAAATTGCGTCAATCGTTTATCTGAAGAAAAAAAATGAAAACGTGTTTCTTTTGATTCATTTTGGATGTGATTTTGAAGACGAAAATAGGGTTTCCATTTTCCAATTTTGACTTTGAAGGCAGAAGACGCAAATAGGGTTTCAGCGTTCGAAGATAGAAGACACAAGGGCATCGATGCGTCATGAAGGCATGAATTTTCCAAGCAACATTCACTGATTCATCGATGAATGTTTTTCATCTGAGCCGTTTGGGTCATTTGGGATTTCGTTTGTCACTTCGTAGATTTACCTCTTTACAAACCCACAGCTCCCGTAAACATCAATAGTAATCAATTAGTTTTGTATTTATTATTTAATCTTTCAGTTTGGTATTTATTATTTAGTCAAGCATTATGTATTTGTTATTTAATATTAAGTTTGTATTTAGATATTTAATATTCAAATAGTAATTATACAGATAATAGTTCAATATTAATTATTAATAAATATTTAATAATTAAATAGTATATTATATTAGTATATAGATAATAATTTACAAAAATTAAAATACAGTATAATAGTATATTGTATAATTTACAAGAAATTATGTATTTGTTATTTAATATAAGTTTGTATTTAGATATTTAATATCGAAATAGTACACTATATAGATAATAGTTCAATATTAATTATTAATAAATATTTAATAATTAAATAGTTTATTATATTAGTATATAGATAATAATTTACAAAAATTAAAATATAGTATAATAGTATATTATATAATTTATTAAATAGTATATTTAAACATTATATAATTTAAGAAAAAAATTAATATTTTATTTGTATGATCCAATTGAAATAGCAAAATTAAAGTCTAATAAACTAATACAATATTGAATATACTATATTATTAAATATGTGTGTTTTGAAAAATATTTTAAAAATTATGTATTTTCAAATGTTTGATAAATTTGTTGAGTTATTGCCAAGTTTTTTCCCGAGTATTTGTCGAGTCCTGAGTTTTAAAAAACTTTGGGCATGCCGAGTTATTGCCAAGTCCGAGTTTTTCAACTATGTTTCCAACCATAATACCTGACAATAGATCCTTGATTTGATAATAGTACAGTTCTACACAAATAGCATAGACCGGTGCATAGTAAGGTAGTTTGGGTTGACATTGTATGCATCCAATACTATGTACTATTCAACTTGTCTTACCTACCTTGCATTTTCAGATGAAATCCTTTAAAACAATAATGCATGCATACGCTCTCTTGGCTAAATTTGTTCAAGCACAAACACACGATTGTGTTTTAACAAAATTTCCTATTCAGTGGTCCCCTTAGCAGAATTTGGTATGTTTTTGAGGCCATTCACAATGCTTGCATGTCTTCTAATGGTTCTTTTCATTCAATAAGACCTTCATTCTTAGAGAGGTTTGGCCAAACATACCCTAGGGTGAGAGGTCTATAATGGGTCAATTTTAAAGTGTTCACATTTAGAACTTCTAGCCAAAGTTCAATTAAATAGGATAATAGACAAACTACAACTGCCTTGGGACAATGGCTCCCATTCAATATTTATTTTAGTTAAGAAAGACGTAACTTCTTGATGCTCTCATTCAATCTTTTGAGTTTTGACGAAAGCCCCACTTAATAAATCATGTCAACTTATATTCTTGTTGAATCTTCCTCTTTGTCCAATTGCCTCTTAGTCACTGATCTTTTTCTCTAAGACTCTAATTAGTTTCCACTTTGGCTTGTTTACAGCTATAGAATTTAACTCAATTAGAATTTGCAGACTTTTCATAGGGTTTGCTAGAGTTTTCCAATCAATTTCTCTTCCCAAGCTCATAACTAGGAAATCGTGTTCCTTCAACACGTATAATTTTTAAATAAAATGAAGTATATTAGAATAGCAATAGTTTCATTTTTATGCAAGGTATATAAGAACATACATTAGACACTCAAACATGCACATAATGCATTTTAACTAGATTTTATACCTTGTTGGCATCTAGATGTATAATGAATAAACACCCCTTAGTTTTTTTTAGGCCTAGTCATTTAATTTCAATTGCCTACATTTCCAAGTAGTGAAATTGAAGGCGCGTCCAACAAAAACAAATAGAGCAAAAAGTGCAAAACAAAGTTGTCACAATGTAAAAATTTGACAAATAATAGAAGTTGAAGGGTCATAGAAGTTAGTTGAATAGATTTAGGCAGTTAGAGAAGTTGAAGATCCTTTAATAAGGCATTGTGAGTCATTTGTAAGGGGGTGGAAGAGAAGATTGAAGATTGGTAATGAAGAAATCATATTTTCACCATTTTTCCACTTCCTTTCTTCTGGTTTGATGCATGGTACAGTCTGCACGGCCCATTTCATGGCCTGAGATTACATGGGATTGAAATAATGTTGAATCTATTTTATTTTGGATTTTTTATCATTTAATTTCATTGAGAAATGTGAAAGTTATTGTGTTTTTGATGAAGACAGTCAGTCTAGAAAACATTTTCCAGAAATTGCAGTCAGAAAACATGTTAGTATTGCCATGTATGGACCTGTACGAACCTGAAACTTGTATAGATGGAAATATTTTGATGTCATGGACAAACTTTATTTTTCCCAGTAATTTTTATAATGCCATTTAAAGGGTCAAACAAACCCATTTCTAAGAATTGTCCCGAACATAGGGTTTTTGGGGTTTGTATACAAAAAAAAATGTGTTTCTCTTGATTTGTACAATGGAAACTCCTGATTTTTGGTGAGAAGGTTTATATTAGCACATTATTTCATGTTCTAAAGACTTAGACTGGATTATGGTGGTTAGCATATGAAATCATGAAGCCCTAGGTCTATATTTTGGGCAAACTTTGGAAAAGTGACTATGTACAGAGTTATTTTGAGGAATTTGATTATGGTGAGTGAATTTTTCTTGATTCTCATTGTTTATAAGAGGAGTTTAAAGGTATTGTGAGCCTTCTCTAATCAGGTTTTGGTGATGTCATAGTTTTTAATCTTTTGTTTATTGACTGATCAGACAGGGCACCTTGTTGACAATGATATTTAGGAATGGAAAATGAGTTTTTTTGAATGGTGATCCACAACAAAAGAATAGATGCCTATCCACAAGACTTTTTGGTCCTTTCCTCCTTTTGGTGCCTCGAACTTGATGTCACACAATCCAGAGGTGCCCCATCAATCACACCTAAGGAGTTGATACTATGAGTCCAACACAATCATCTTCTATCAACGGTATCTTTTTGGTATATGAACCCTTTCCCATGAGCTTTGGATATGATGTGCAGGTGTCATCGTAGATGCTATGTTCCAAAATGTAAACTGAAATGTGCCCCTATAGAGGAGTGCAGAGGAATTCTCAGATTCTACCCTTCAATTGGTTTTTTTGCAAAAGGGGACATGACAAAGAGTTCATGTTTTCCCTTATTAGACTACTACACTAACAATGAGAGCTTCTCATTTTGAAGCTTTAATATTCCAATTTGTAACTTCATTTAAAGATGGTTTTTCTAGAGCTTCAACATACACCAAAATTTAATTAAGTTTCAACTTGAAGATTCATTTCACATGGTTTAATGTTTGTTCCTATTAACTTCAAATTGAAATAAATTGTCACATTTCCTAAGAGCATCATACTTGTTTCTAGATTGAAAGACTAACAAACATTTTGTATGTTGATGTTCTTAGTATAAAATTAGGGGATAGTTTTTGTGCCTCTTTAAAAACTCACACAACTCTCTACATACCTTCATGGCCTAGGAGAACCAAAGATAAATTGTTTTCTTGAAAGATGCTTAACTTTTGTTATTGTTTAGCTAGAGACAAGGCCTTTCATGTAATCCAAACACATTAAAATGATTGCTTCTTTCTTCTCTACTATTTCAAGGTGTTGTAAGATAAATATTTAGATTTACACATGATGAGAATATGATTTAATTTTCATCTTGAATTTTGTATGTAATATAAACATATTTCAATTATTGTTCACTTCATTTATAAAAAATATGTTTGACATATGCTCTATCTTATTTTAGATCATACAATAGTCCATGAGACATTTTTAATCTTATGTGAATATTTATAATAATAAACACTATATATATATATATATATATAATTCATCATAAAAATAATTTTAATATTCATTTATTATGAATAATTACCTCAAAATTCATAAAAACTATCTTTCATTGATCTATTTAGATCACAAGTTCAATGGGCTCTTGGTCATTGAGATTTAATTCTGAAATCTATATAACCACTTCCATAGAAAATGATACTAAACGGTTCCCTAAAAAAGGATAGTATATTTTCTTAGCATCCACAAAGAAATTTTTGATAGACCCCTCCATGGGACCATAACCTTACAATTCCTTATGCAAGGTACAGATGAATTGTGCCCAGGTTGCATGCATGAGGGGATGGCTCATATGCAGACAGAGTTTAGAAGCACCACACCTCTGTAGTTGCTTTTTCTATACAAATTTGAAAGGAAATATTGACTTCCCATCTGCAATTGATCAAAGAAATCATTTACCCGGTCCCACATAATGGAAGACATGGAAACAGTATGCTTGCAATCAAATAAAAAATGTGAGCATATGCAAGATTTATATGTTCCCTCTAGTACCTTTATCTTTTTAGTTCTTGTTTTGCAACGCAAGGATGATTATGTGTTCCCTTTGGTACCTTATCTCTTATAGTTCTTGTTTTGCAATGCAAGGATGGATCTACATCTAACCCAAAATAAAAACTTCCATTTGAAATGTGTTATCTACATATCTCTACAAATAATAACCCAAACAACTTTGTCTCATTCAGCTACAACAAACTACTCTGCCTATTGTGGAAACATTCCCCTGCAACACCCATTTGGCTCAACCCAGGGATGTGGAGCATTCCCATACAAACACATGTTGCAATGTGATCACAAGGCCCAAAAAGTTAATCTTTGCACAGCCTTTGGATTGTTCAAACACATGTTGCAATCCAAGGATCATAGGCCCAAAAAGTTAATCTTTGCACAGCCTTTGGATTGTTTGAAGTCCAAGGCATAGACTACAAAACCAAAACCATGGCTATCTTTGACCCCTCCATGTCTACATGTTCTTCTCTCAGTCTCATCATGCACCAACATGTCTCAGTGGATTCCCTCCTTCCCCCCACACCCCACAACACCATTCTTCTCTTTAATTGCCCCCTTGCTCTCACCTCCTTTGGATTGTGCAAGAATAGTAACCAGAGCTCAATGGAAAATCTGCCATGGTTTCCTTTTGAATCTTTTCATAAGCATTGTGAAGTAGGAGTGAAAGAGCCAGAACAAGGCTCCTCCTCCTCTTCTTCTTCCTTGCCTTGCTGTGCAACTTACTTTGAGAGGTCGGGGAAACATAACTTGGGGGAGTTGCAGTGTAAGCACTATGTCAATGTGTATGGTAGGGTGGAAGGCAGTAAGTGGGGTTATGGAATTAGGTTGTCTTTCGATCTTCCTCACCAGAATCCTGATATCAGGCTGTGTGATGAGTGTAAGAGGCAAGATGGGAGTTGTGGTAGTGGGCTCAAGTGTGTTTGTCATCCTCATGAATGTGGTAATGTTATTGATTTTCATCATTTCAGAAACTGTAGCAGCAATTCTAGGAGAAAATTATGTTGTTTTTTATTTGTTATTTTGGAGAAATGCATGTGCAGAGAATAGAAAAGTTACACCAATCTTACAACATGTTTACATGGGAAGTATGTTCATGAAAAATCCAAGCAAAATCTTTATAGATACTCTTAAATTTACCTTTGTTAAGGAAAATATTCTTTGTTGAATGTCATCCAAGTCCATAAGGCTGAGCTGAGATGGGGTTTCCAAATGTAATTTTCTATAACTATCCACGACATGGGTGTCCAAAATAGAAACCCTTCCAAGAGAGGTTGCACTAGGGATCATTTAAAATTGAGCTTGAAACTTGGCTGCCACCGACCTCTGAAGCCTTAACTTGACTGCAAAACCTTGGTCTGGGTCTTGATGCTCAACAATGACAACTTAAGATGAATTGAGATTATTTAGGACATAATGCTTCAGAAGTAATGACAGTTTGTAAATGGGCTTAATCAACAGACACTGAAAAAATCCTGCTCCCCTCTAAAACAACAACTAAAAATCTTCCACTTTTTTCCTATGGCATTGGAAAATATCCCAAGTTTTATACTTCTTCAATGAACAGTGTTTCATGAGGCTACCTAAAGGCTAGAACCTTAAAATTGGAGTACCAAAGCCTTCATGGGCCATTGCTGATATAGCTTGTACTGACAAATCTTGATCTCAGTAATAATGAATATGTGATTGTCCATTCAATTATTGGTTTGTAGCATGAAGAACCATGGCATCATGTTGCACCTACTGAAAATCATGGCAAATCTAATGTTATATGCTACTAGATCATATTACTGCAAAACATTTTGATTTTTCTTAGCAACTATGAGAAAGTTATAGGAATCCCATTACATTGGATGCCAGGCTAGGAATCCATGCTCACCTAAAGGGTTGCTTTCTACTTGGAGCAGCTCAAGCTAGAAAATTGGAGTAATAGTTGCCTCAGTGGTTCCCTTTTCTATTCACTTTCTTTCCAAGAAAGGCTTCAATGGATCTCCACCTCCAAAAACAACTAGACACCCTTTCTTTCATGGGTAATAGAGTTTTCTAGTATGTAAAACTTTCTAAGTATGTTCCTTCAGATATATGAATTCCATCTCGTACTGGAAATTTCCTGTAAATTGTTGTAATTGTTTTTTCAACCTAAAGAAATCTATTCATAGAGATGAAACCATGGGAGCATAACTTCTCCCTTCTTGAACCCATTTGCAAAGTCAAGGAAATTCCACCTATTTGGAATTCAAGTCACTATTTCTATGGAGGATTGAGATTTGTATTGATTGTGTAACCAATCCTTTACAAGCTTGTCCTAGTTCTTTGCAAGCCTTTCTTGACAAGATGATAAAATTTTAAAATTGGATTACCAGCTTTTGAGATTTTATATATAAACAAAGTGAGGATTTACATAGTTTAACCCGCCAATATTTTACAATCTACAAGCAGCTGTTGGAATTAACAAAATAGAGACTAGGATTCAAACCCAAGAGCTACTTCCCCTTAGGTTTTAGGATTGTATATTTTGTCTCCAACTAAGCTCAATTTTGGATTTCTTAGACAATACACAAAACCTAGGGCTGAAAATTTCCAAATGTTCAAAGTTGGAGCATTTTTTGGAATGTGTATATCCACATGAGAACAAAGTTTGCTACTTTATTCTTGCCTCCCTTCACTTTATTTTACCCCTTTCCTTAGAACAGTTCAATGTTCTTTTATTGTTGTCAAGTCAAAGTTGCTTTGTCTGGTGTTTACTGTTTACCTTGAATAGGCCATTAGCATATTGTAGAAAGACGTAGATGAGTGGAATGCAATCAAGATAGAACATATTTCTTCAATCACCATTCAAAAAAACTCATTTTCCATTCCTAAATATCATTGTCAACAAGTTGCCTTGTTTGATCAGTCAATAAACAAAAGATTCAAACCTATGACATCACCAAACCCTAATCAGAGAAGGCTCAAAATACCTTTAAACTCCCCTTGTAAACAATCAGAATCAAGAAAAATTCACTCACCATAATCAAATTCCTCAAAACAACTCTGTACAGTCAACTTTTCCAGATTTTGCCCAAAATACAAACCTAGGGCTTCATGATTTCATATGCTAACCAACATAATTTGGTCTAAGTCCTTATAACATGAAATAATGTGCTAATATAAACAATCTCACCAAAAATCAGGAGTTTCCACCATACAAATCAAGAGAAACATATTTTTTTTGTATACAAACCCCCAAAACCCTATGTTCAAGATAGTTTTTAGAAATGGGTTTGTTTGACCCTTTAAATGGCATTATAAAAATTACTGGTAAAAAGAAAGGTTTTTCCATGACATCAAGATCTTTCCATCCATACAAATTTCAGGTCCATATAGGTCTGTACATGTCCATACTAATATGTTTTTTGACTACAATTTCTGAAAAATGTTTTATGGACTGGTTGTCTTCACCAAAAACACAATAACTTTAACATTTCTCAATGAAATTAAATGAAACAAAAGCCAAAATAAAATAGATTCAAAATTATTTCAATCACATGTGATCTCAAGCCATTAAATGGGTCGTGCAAACCGTACCATGCATCAGAACACAATAAAGGAAGTGGAAAAATGGTGAAAATATGATTTCTTCATTACAAATCTTCAATCTTCTCTTCCACCCCCTTACAAACGACTCAAAATACCTTATTAAAGGCTCTCCAACTTCTTTAACTTCCTAAAACTATTCAAATAACTTTTATGACCCTTCAACTTCCATTATTTGTCAAGTTTTTACATTGTGACAACTTTTTTTTGCACTTTTTGCCAATTTTACAATATTACCTTTACTTTAGAGCAGCTTTTTCCAAATCTCACAACATTAGCAGCTCCCACAGTATTCACATTCAAGGAAACAGCATACCTGAATATCAAAATAAACAGAAACACAATTTAAACCTTGTAACCAAGATATTTCTATAGAAGGAATACTGTAGTTTTACAAGCCTTCAATGTAGTCAAACCTTTCATAAGAGCTTGCAATGGCTGCAGTATTCACAATGATATCAACTCTTTGGGAGAGCTCTTCTCTAGTGTTTTCCTCCATCCCCAAATGATCACTTGTCACATCTCCAACAATGGATCACTTTTTGCTCCATAAATCTACCATATCCGCCCCTGAAACGTTCTCTTAGAGACTTAAAAAGCTCTGAGGAAAACACTTGTATAGAAACAATGATTGAAAGGTGTGTGTTCTTTGTTATTTTGAAAGCGGACATTGTGAATTTTTCTTTGATTAATTGAAAATCACTACAGTTCCTGATTCAAACCAAATTTTGTAGATGCTTAAATTTTGTGTTCCCTTTCCTCAAGTTTCAAATCAATTTTTTTTTTGTCTGTCATGGACATAGCTGTACATTTTTTAGTCGATAACACACACATGCATGAATGTACACTCACACACACATTTTCTTGTCTGAAAAACAGTGCAACTGTTTTACAAATCATCTATCCTCAGCTTATCTTGCCTTGTTTAAAAGCTAAAAATTCATTTAATTGGTATTTTCCAATTCCCAGTTCTTCTAATAATTAAGTGCTAGTCTATCTTAGTTGATGCTTATTTTGGGCATACATACCATTGCCGAAACCAAAACTTTTTCCTCAATTACTGAAGGTACTACAATGGCCTTTTTTGTTTCGTACCATTTTTTTGTTTAAAAGCTAAAAATTCATTTAGTTGATGTTATATGATTTTGGAGTGTCGATCAAATGACAGTTACAAATTTTTTAAGTTTCTTCACATATCTTGTTAGAGCCAGAGGATTGGTAAATCAAATCAAGGAATTAGTCAATTATTAAAACATTTTTCTGATTTGTATCACATTAATTGTAACAATGCATGTTATCATTTCCATGGGATTTGTCTCAATAATTTTACATGTTACTATTTAATCAATTTGACATTTGTTGCCCTTTTTAAGTGGCCTACTTGCAATAATTTGATCAAAATAATTTATTATAAATTTATGATCTAATCACCATTACTAAATGCAGCAAGTGATATACACAAGGGAAAAGGATATAATAACATGTTACAAAAAATAAGTCAAGCCATCTGACTTACTTTATGTATTTGTTTGTTGTGAATCATCTTTCCCTTTCTTTAAATGTTTCAATTTTTTCATTCTTATTCATTGCATATAAAATAATACAGTTGTGTATAAATAATCCATTCGTATATTACTGCACACAAAGTGCATGCAACTTTTTTTTTCAAACCTTTTTTTAATGTTCAACATTTCTCAAATGGACAATGTCCTTAAAAGGATGAAAAAGGGAGAAATTTTATATTACCTGTTGGTTTTAATCTTCTGAAACAAGATGCAATATTTTCTAGTAAGAAGGATTTTTTATACTAAATTAATATTGTTTCTAAAGAATCCAACATATAATTATAGGATTCTACAAACAATAAAAATAATCAATTCACAAGAAATTAATAAAATAATTAAATGAGCATTAGCTTTGCTTTTGGAAGCTTCTATATCAATTAATATAGAATATGGTCATCACATGAGGCTCCAAGTTGTGACTATAAATTGTTTTGAAGCTTATGTATTACTCAAGGACAATTTCCCTTAAGTACTTGAAGTTATGGATCTGTGACAAGGACCATTGTTTATTCTTATTCTAAACTATTATATATTTCTGCAATAGTTGGTCATGCTTGAGTTACTATGTCGATAGGCATAACTGCAATGGGAACAATGGGAGTTGTAATTGAGTGAGTTGATAATAAAAATTTCTTAACTTAAACTAGCATAGATATCTTAATACATCCATCTAAAGGACACCGAGAGATATCAAACTTGAGGGGCCAATCTAATCTATGTCACAAATCCAATATAGGTGGTTCAAGCTTGATATTTCTCATCATCTTTTAGATATATGTATTTAAGATATCTATGCTAGTTATTACTTTAATTGATTTTCTTTGGTTAGTAGTGTATTGTTGTTTGAAAAGATAGCTATGCTTGTCTATTTCTATAATTTTATAACAAAAGATGCAACGAGGATATGGTTCTAAGTTCTATTCTCTCTTTGCTCCCCACACACAACAAGATAGTTGTTTTGATCCTTTTCTTAAATTTCTATATTTCTGTTGTGATTGGTCATTCTTGAATTTTTATTTACTTAAATGGATTCTCTTTGATTAGTATTTTATTTTTGTTGAAAAAGATGGCTATCCTTCTGTATTTCTGTAATTTTATAACATATACAACAAGGTCGTGGTATTATTTGATTTTAATTGGCTCAATATTAGATTCTGAATTTTGTTATTTCTTTGCTTCCCAGGCACCTCAGCAAGATAATTGCTTTGATTGTGGGCTTTTCCTGCTCCATTATGTTGAAATTTTTCTAAGAGATGCTCCAACAAAGTTTAACCTTTTGGAATCAAAGAGAAAAGCTTCCAAATTTGTAAGCTTCATCCTTGTGTCTTGTTGTTTGTGTTTATTAAAATATTGAGTATTTAGTATGTACATGATACTTGATCAAATATGCATTACAATGCTAGATTGGTTGTATTAGAGTTTTGAAAGGTTTTCTTGTAGTGCCATTTCATTTAACTTATTTATTTTCTTGATGGAAATGTGAAATCAAGAAAAAATAGAGATCTCTCGTTTTGTGGATTGGAAATTTCTTAAAACATCGTATGAAAAAGACAAGATTATCTAGTTTTGTTAACATAACATGAGAGCAAACTCAACTCAAACACTGTTTGAGAGGCCTGTAATTAACTACTAGCCATGTTGAACATATAACCCACATGTTCTTTGGTCATTGACACCTTCATAAAATGAAGTTGTGTTAGAATATGAAGAAACAACTCCTGTCGATGACTCCAGATAAAGAACTTGACTTCTACAAAAACATTGTACATATATTTTAGACAAGAACATAAGTTGTAGCATTTTTAGGATCCAACTAAAAAAGCAGTGTTGCTGGAAATACTCAACCTATATTCATATATGATCCACATGTACCACAGATTTAACTAGCATCTTAGTAATAATGTTTAGGGTGTCCTCTATATAGCCAACACGGGCACGAAGGTCAACCATGCACACCTAATGATCAACTATATATGTAAATTGTAATGCAATAAGGATTACTGACATGTGAAGTATGTGCAACCCTTATCCACTAAACCTGCATGACTACATGCACCTAGAACCCAAGCAAAGCTTACAATGTTAGGATGTGTTCTAGAGTGCTTCATTAATTCAAATATTTTGAGAGGTTCCTTGCAAAATCCATTTTGTGCACATTTTGCAATCAATCATTTCATTCCATGAGATGACATCTCTTTGAGGCATTGTGTCAAACAATTCAAGTGTTTTGTCTACAATTCCACATCTTGCATATATGTCTACCAAAGCATATCCAACTATAACATCCAAGTATCTTTTTAATTCCTTATTCTTTAATTCTTTGCTACCTTGGTTGAGTTCTTGAATTGCGTTAATCGAAAATTGGTTCATCAGATTTATGTGAAGGCCAAAGAACTTTTCCTCTGCCTTCACCTTTCTATTATATTCTTTCATTGACTTGTTAAAGGAGGTTATATTTCATTTAAGGGATTTGATCTTGTTTCTGTAATGATTGGATAACGGTCCCATAATCTTGGTAGACCAGCATGGTGGGTTCAATATCCATATAACGGTCCTTTATGATTTTGTGGGGATTCTAACTTGGTTCACATGATTTTTGTTTTGGACCAGGTGGACAGAGCCGACGTTGTACAGAAAATGCAGGTACCAACTGTAGTTGAATGTCTTCATCATCCTTTCTTCCAGGTGTTTTTTTATTTATTTTTTCAGTACTATGCAGTTCTATACTTTTTCTTGTTTCTATTTTATGACTACATGGTAAATGGAAGTCTTTGGGACATCCTACATAGTGAGAAAATGATGTTATGCAAAAACATGATAGATTTATGAAATATGAGTCCAATCAATATTTCTACTATCTTATCAAAATAGATTGGGGAGAACCTAACAAACATTTTAAATTTTTGTGTAGGAACATCAAAGAAGATTAAATTAGACTGGGATACTCATCTAAAGAAAGCCCATGGTGCTACAAAAGGATTAGCATATCTTCATCATGATTGTAACCAATGCATTGTTCACAGGGATGTAAAGATATCTAACATTCTTTTAGATGACAACTTCGAAGCACATTTGTCAGAATTCGGCATTGCCAAGTGCATTTCCTTAGCCAAAACTCACACCTCCACCTATGTTATGGGTACTATTGGTTGACCCTGAATATACAAGAACCTCAAGGCTTAATGAGAAATTTGATGTTTATAGCTATGGTATTGTTCTTCTGGAGTTGCTGACAGACATGAAAGTTGTGGATAATGACTCAAATTTACTTCAGTTGATAGGATTCATGATTGGTGATAAAGAAACTAGCAAGATATGAAGATGAAGAGGTAAATGATGAATTTTTCTAAGAGATATTTCAAAGGTAAGAGAAACAATGAAGTAACAATTAACATGGTCATAAGATGATAGTAATCAGAATGAGGGAAGCCTACAGATGATTGGAGCTTTATCACAATCATAGAATGAAAGTTCCTTTGCAAAGATGTATCATGTATTTATGCATTACAAGGGTAAGGGACTGTAGGTTATGATATAAAAGAACAGTCATGCACAAATGACAATTAGAGGATCAGAAAGCATTACAAGGGTAAGGGACTGTAGGTTATGATATAAAAGAACAGTCATGTTTCTATTCTTTTGTAAGTTGTTGAACAACATAAAGACAAGGTTTTGTAGCAGATTTCAGCTAGTTTTTTTCTCCCTCAGCAATGTAGTCTAATCTTTTCAAGTACTTTCATGTTGTGACAGCAAATTGTAACTCCATTTTCAAGCTTGCACAACTGAATGTAATATCTTTTTGATTAATAAAATAAGCTATTTTTACCTTCTCATTGGTGTTTTATTGTGCAAATATTTTAGATAGTTGATAAGTATTTTTTTTATTAATGGAAACCAATAAATAAAAATGACTAAATTAACGACTAAATGATTAAACATATGACTAAAGGAATGACTAAATATATGATTAAATTAATTACTAAATAAATGATTAGTTAACATCAATCAATGACTAAATATATGATTAAATTAATGATTAAATATATGACTAAATAAATCACTACTATGACTAAATAAATGACTAAATCAGTGACTAAATTAATGAACAAATCAATGACCAAATTAATGACTAAAAAAATGACTAAAATTATTTAGTCATAAATTTAGTGGTGTTATAAATGACTACAAATAAACTACTAATAGTCACGTGACTAAAGTTAGTCATTTATATGCAATTTTTAGTAGTTTATTTAGTCATATATTGTTGTTTGTGTACTAGTGAATGCTTGTTGGTATGCTTGTAGTATTTGTTGTGCCAACAAAGCTTGTTGTTGGTCTTGTTGTTGTTGCACCAAAAATGCTTGCTGTTGGGCTTGTTGTTGTTGTTGTGCCAACAACACTTGTTGTTGAGTTATTTGTTGTTGTGTCTGATATTGATGTAAAGCTTGTTGATACGCATGTTGTTGTAACAAGTCTTGCACTTGATGTCAGGCTTGTGCTTGTGCTTGTGTAGCTTGGGCAACTTGGGTGGCTTGAGCAACTTGTGCGGCTTGAGCAGCTTGTTGTTGATGCAATAAAGCTTGGGCTTGTTGTTGTTGTAACAATGGTTGTCTTGCGCTTGGGCAACCTGTTAGTTTGTTGTGTGACTTATTGGAGTGCCCTTTGATAAGCTTGTTGAGCTGCTCACAAAGTGATGCTATATTGATTGGCCACATTTGGATTTGGTGGCAGAGGTGGGGGATTCAGAATTGTATGGGATGGTGTGATGAGACTGTGTTGGGGTGGTTGTTGAGGTGTTTGAATGATGACAATGGGTTGTGTGGTGGAGGGTATAGTGGATGAGTCGAGTCCTTGGGAGACCACATTTTGAGATGTTGAGGATGGTGTAAGGGTGGATTGAGATATTTGGATTGGCACCACCTATTGTTGTGATGTTGGTGGTATGTCTGGAGGATTTGGTAGGCTTGGTAGATTGATTTGATTTGATTGATTTTGGATAAGTAAAGGGGGTTTCCCTAAACCAAGGATTGGTGCGGGTGTTGGTGTTAGCGGGGGAAGTGGTGGAGGGATAATTAGTATGCTTCCTTGCAAAAGTGATGATGAGGGATCAAAGATTCCTCCTTGTCCAAATAAATCTACTTGCTCTTGTGATACCATGGGGAGAGAGACTTGTGCCCCAAGAGAATATGTCGGAGTCGCGAAGAAGGTTGATGAATTATTGGTGTCATGAAAGACGAGTGGAACATAGGGGTGTTTCGGACCTTGGGGGATGGATTGACCCAAGATGGTGTTTGCATCCAAGTCTTGATTGTTCACAAGGGGATGTATCTAAAGAGCCTGAAGTAATGAACTTCCCTTGTTGACAATTGGTTGAGTTGGAGCAAGAGATGATGTGGGTTGGGGAATGGGTTGGACGATGCTTTGAAAAGATGGTGTGAATGAGACTGGGGGCATAATCTCGCCAAGGTTGCTCCAAAATAGTGTTTACATCAAAATTCGAAGGGAGTTTAGCCCCTTTCTTTGCCAATTCTAGCATGTATTGTGAAGGATTGAGTCTCATCATGGCATTGACAATTTTGTGGTTCTCACGATTTTGGACCATTTCTATGATTTCATTTTGAGTCATCCCCAAGACATTATTGATGATGTCTTCCACTTGACCTTCCTCTTGAGGATCTTACAGTAATAGAGGAAGATTGGGTGGGGGATTTCTAGATCACATAGGATTGATTTCGGGTGCGGTTTGACTCAAGTCACTTGAAGTAGATGTTTCTTTGTTGGCTTCCATGTTCTTTTTTGTATTGAGATCAAATTTTCACTATAAAAGAAGGATCAACTTTTAGGTACAAAGAAGAAAAATCAAGTTTGTTCGAGGATCAAAGGATGGTGATGAGATAGATGAAAGGTGGATGGTGTGAATGATTAAACTCTTCAGAATCTTGAAGGGACAATAGACTTTAGGATTTTTGAATTTTTTATTCTTTATTTGATTTGTTTTAGATTTGGATTTGGATAATGAACTTATAAACCCCAAGATGTTGGATGTTATCAAGGGATAGACTTGTTCACAAGGATTGATAATTTAACTAAGCACATGGAGAAAGATTCATCTACACATACTTAGTCAAACAAGATGATTTTGATTTTGTTTAAAGGATTTGCCAAAATTCTAGCATGATTTGATTTTTTCAAAGATTCGAAGAATTGTTTAGTGGGATGAGATTTGATTGATGTTTGAAGGATGGGTGAGAATGTTGACTTTGATCTTAGATTAGACCTAGATAGAACTCCTTTCTACAAGACCTCGGTATTGAAGAACATGTTTGTACTTCCTATGTGAGAAATGCAAATCTTTGAAAGAGACTTGGGTTTTAACTAAATAAAATTCGTACAAATTAGGATTGTTCTTTGAAGCTTTCTTGTAAAAATTATAGACCAACCTTTCTCTAACTTCGTAGAGTCTTGAAAGACGTTCATCACGAGCTTTTGGACTAAGGAACTTGTGACGGCTTGGTTTGGGAATTTTGACTTTTCAAAAAATCATGGGATCAAGCACATGTGATGTTCAATTGTCTATTATCTTTTTTAGATTGATTCCTTTTACCACAAACACTTTCTTGATTAAGTTTCAAATTAAATGTCTAATGTCCTTATTTCTTTTCATCCCACAAGGTCCATTATGTGGAAATCAAGGCAATAGTTTCTTAATGTTGACTTTAGTAAGAGAAAATTGTGATATAAATCCAAATACTTAGAAGCCTCTAAGAATGAAATCCCTAGGGCAAGCAAGAGCACTTAGATTTGTTCAAAGGTATTTGCTCCTCCTAAAGGGTTTGAAATTTGGAGGATTTGGTGAATTTTTTCAAGTGTTTTAAATCCAAGCAAAGTGTTTTGATTTCAAAATGATGTACAACCCTAAGATGAAAAGAAACAATATTTGTTGAATTCTCACTTGGATAAATCTAGCTATGCTTATTCAAAGTGGATGACTAGAAGCTTGACCACACTGGCTCCCCTTTTCACAGTACACACTTCTCGAGTCATCCAAGCTTCAGTTCTCATGACTCTCCCATGACGAATTTTTCATTTCTGCTTTGAACCACAAGTACGTGGGACAGCTTTAGAACGACCATTTTTGCACCAACAAATAGATAGGGATTTTGGCTTGCTATAACAAAGGTTCTAATATAGGCATTTCATTCGTGGGGGATCATCCAATACGGCAAGAGACCATTACTACCTTTTTTGTCAAAAAAATCTTCGTGATACTTGAACTTTTCTCAAGTACCCACATTTATATACCAAGTGGAAATTGTTTGGATTTAGCGTGTTTCCGATTGGGTCATTCCCTTGGGGTGAGTTTTTTTTCCACCAAGGCAAACCCTCTAAAAATAAACAATAGCGAGCAAGTACATCCGTAGTTCAATCAATCTTTTTTTATGTGAAAAAAAAGAGAACACACGCGATAAGCTTAACTCACACTAACAAAATTTTGTTCAATTTTAAAATATCCAAATTGAAGTGTGAAGGCAAATTTTTTATACAACTTAATATCACCAAAAGACTTTTGATTCTCAAAATCGCCATGAAGCACGAGAGAAGTGCATACGTCTTTTAAATGATATTACTTTGTGAAAAAAATTACAAAGCACCAAATACAATCCATTTTAGATTCCAAAAGAAAAATTGAGTTCTTTTTTTTAGAGCACCAAGACGAAGTGTGAGATTTGCTTGTTCAATTTTAGAATCCAATTTGAAAACTAGTAAGTTCCTAAGATTCTTTTTAAGCCTTTTGATTTGTTCTTTTTAGAGCCCAAATGAAATTTATTGAGTCCTAAAACTGAAAGATAGCAAAATCCTTATGATGGAATTATAAAAGCTTCCAAAGTGTTTAAAAACACTTGTTACAATAGAAAGAAAATGTCATTAGAAATCTTCTCCTAGCTTCCTCCTTCCCTTGATCACTTCAACCTACAAAAGATGGTTGGACTACATAAAACAGAGCCATAAACAAGTCAAAAAGTCAAGGTGATCAAATATGATAGCACATGTTAAAGGAAAACCAAAAAATTGACCTTTTACTCAACTCCAACGTCGAAATCTGCAAATACATCGTTGTTTGAAGAAGTCAACGTTGTTGTATAACGACGATGGGATTGATAACGTCGCTCTATGGAGAAACAAAGAGCGTGATTATGTCATTATTTCACCTAGCGTCGCTCTTTAGAGTTAGGTTGGTCAGCCCGAGTAGAAAATGACAACAGCGTCGCACTTTGGAACAGATATTGCGTCGCTATATAGTGACGATGGACTGATAGCATCATTGTTTGACCTTTGTAGTGTTGTTCCTTCTTGTAGACACAAAAACTTGACAAAAATCAATAGAATTTTGAGAAAAAAGTGTTAATTTTCTTGAGATTTGTCCTCCTTCTAGCACCAAAATGTGAATGATTATCCTAAACCTATTCAAATATCATCAAACAACATAGTATTAGTCATAAAACAAGTCTACAATAATCATTCCCCATGAAGTCCATTTAAATATCAAGAACAAGAAGTAAAACAAAGATAATCAATAAAAAACTATCAAATCTTGCTCTTAAACATTCAAACCACTATCCCATTGGGGAATTGTTGTAGTTGTTATTTTGATGTGGAAAATAACCCTTTTTCCAATTCCTTTATGCAATTTGACAATAACTTTGATAAGATTGATAAAAACTATGAAACTTAAATGAAAATGGATAAAGTTGTGAATGAAATTGAATAGAGTAAGCTTGCATGGATTGTGGATCTTTAAATCAATAAAAAAGCTCTCTATTTGTAAAAGAGAATGATGGAGGAATGAGCAAATGGGATGAATATGGGACTAAACATGAGCCTGACACTTGTCAACATGCTAGTGGAAGAGGAATGAACACATTTTGGTGAATGTGCAAATAAATGTAGTTAGATGGATATTTAAAATTTGAAAATTTGTTTGCACAAAAGGATGTAAAAGAGTTAATGTCACTTGGCTCAAGAAAAAAGACTTGTAAAAGATATAAATGTCAAGTTGGATGACAAGTCTCTTTGGAAGGAAATTTCAAAATAAAGAATATTCCAAAAAGATGCCTTTTTGAATGAAAATTGAAAATTTAATAAATCAATTAAATTGATTTATTTGAACAAATTATAAAATCTAGAAGATTTGATGGATTAATGTTAAAGTTAATTAGGATTTAATTAACTTAAATGGAAATTACTTGATTTGACACTTGATTTAGATTTTTAAATTTATTTAAATCAAATGACAAGAATAATAAACATTTTAATTAAATAAAATTTGGGTGATGTTAGATTTAATCAAATAAAAGAGGACTTATTTAATCAAGAAAAGAGAATGTGATTTAATTAAATAAATTGATTTATTTAACCAAAGAGGAAAAATTAGGATTAATTAAATAAAATGATTTATTTAATTAAAAGAGAATAATGATTTAATCAAATAATAATAATTAGGATCCAAATCACAAGTTGTAAACAAAGGTGATAGTGGTGCATGAGCTCTGCTAGGGTTTTGTGCTTTCTAAGGTCATTCGTGGCCCCTCCTGCATCATATTGTGTTTTTTGCGTAGGAAATTGTTTCCTTCATTGAGTACGGTCGCATTTATTGCAGTTTTAGGGGTTTATTATGCCTTCAACCGGCTCTAACCCAGCAATTTTTGTTGGTGTTAGCGGTTCGTCAGCGTAGGTTAATGGCTCCCCCATCGAACAAACGCCCTCGAAAATTTGTTTCGAAAGTCTTTCACAAGGTAAGCACTCTGACGCCCCTGCTGATGTAGTTTTACCTTTACCTGGTTTTGATTTTGCATGTCAATGGCTTGAACAACACACCCTTGTGGGTTATTTTGTTGGGAGGACTCCCCCCGAAAGTGTGCTAAAAGACTGGGTTAACAAGGTCTAGGTCTCTCATGGGATCCACCTTGATATGGTCCAAAACCTGACCAAGGGTTTTTTTTGTTCCGCTTTGCGGAAGTCAATCATGTCCAAGCTATTTTAGGCCATGAACCCTGGTATGTTCGTTCTTCCTTGTTGGTTTTTCAGGCTTGGACCCAGGATTTTGCGCTCTCAGATGACACCAAAATGCGTGTTCCGGTCTGGATTGAGTTTCCCGGGTTGCCTTTGCCTTGTGTGCCCTTCTTGCACCATATTGCTTCCTCTCTGGGGAAGGTTGCTTGCATAGAACCTGATAAGTTCTTTCAAGCCCGTCTTCAAAAGAGGGTTTGTGTGGAAGTTGATTTATGCAAGGATTTGAAAGAGTCTGTAGACATTCAAATCAGGGATATTCGCCACTCCCAGAAAATCACATATTTTAACTTGCCCAATACGTGCTACCAGTGCCAATCAGTTGATCACAAGATCAGGGACTGCCTTTTGACAGTTCCCCGTACGATCTCTCAGCCACGGGGTGTTGAAAAGCCTTGTCCAACAGAGCCTTCAGTTAAGGCAGACACAAAATGGACTACGGTTACAAACCGGAAGAATAAGTCATTTGGTTTTGGGTCGGATCCCAAGGCCTCGAAACCGACCCAACATGTTTCAAACCCTTCAGAGAAGGGGACACTACTCCCTCAGGAGTTGCTTCTGCTGTTTTGCAGCCCAGGCCGAAAATCGCGCCCCAGCCTGCTGTTGTTTTATGTGCTCAACCAACTTTGTCCTCCACTGTGGGGACCTAGCGACGTTCTCGCAACCCGTCTCCTCCACAAGAAGGTGAATATGTGCCGGAAAAACGAAGATTTTCTCCCTCTATTCAAATAGGTTATGTTCCGCATGAATTTTTTAAGAACAGTTTATCTTCCCTGGGTGAAGAGGACCAAGATTCTACAAGCATGGAAGATTTTCCATTAATTTTATCTCATGGAATGTTCAAGGTCTCACTGACCTCTCCAGGAAGTATTCTGTTAGGAATACTTTGAAGAATTACCCAGGGATTGAAGTGTTTTGTCTCCAAGAAGTTAAAATTTCAGGTTTTTTGCTTGCTTCGGCTTGTTGTTCTATTTGGCTAGCCAGTTCTATGTTTTACACTCTACATGAGGTTGGTCGTGGTGGAGCTGCTACTCTTTTGGCCCCACGACTGCTTCCTTTTGTGGTGGACCATGGGGTTGACCCCTCCCAGCGGGCTATCTGGATTCTTCTCAATATTGAGAATCATTCCTTCGGGATTATTAATATTTATGCCTCTAATGATGTCGTGGAGCGTTCCTTGCTCTGGCGCTAGATTGCTGACTCTTTGCTAGTTGCCACCTGGTTGCTCTGTGGGGATTTCAACATGGTTGAGATGGCGTATGATAAGCATGGCTCTGTGCCTTTTCGTTGGGCTGCGGGTGAAAGGGAGGCGTGGTTTTACATGCGCAATAAATTAGGGTTTTTTGATCCCAATATGGGTTACCGCCATTCTCATTCTCCCTAGCACATTTGGTGTAATTACAGGGCTGATTCTGACAGAGTTTTTAAACGCCTTGATTGTGCTATGATCTCAGCTCAGTCCCTTTTTTCCTTCAAAAGTTCTGCCTTGCCTGTGAAGGAGTTAATGGATGTGACCCTTTCGGATCACTTCCCAATTAATTTTCGCATTGAGTGGGTGTTTTGTCAACCTCGCACGTGTAAGACCCAATTCTTCTTGAACACGTTTTTGCTCTGTCACAAGCCCACCTTGGCCCACATTCTCCGGGTGTGGAATTTAAAGTGTCGTCCTTCTGGCCGTATGGGCTAAATTGTTTGGTGGAATGATGCCATCATTCATACTACGTGCTTCTTACGCATTTATGGTCGCCAGCTTACTATCTTCCGTCGACGTTCTTACGAGGCTACCACTACCGACTTGCGTGCTGCTATGGAGGCTTTAGCGGCTTGTCCTTTTTCCCCGTCACATCAAGTCCGGGTGGCGGACCTAAGACACCAGCAGCAAGTGGCAAATAATTATTCTGCCAGGGGCACTCAAATCAAGGCTCGACTCCACTAGCTCAAAATCGGTGATCCTGCCTCCAAAGAGGTTTTTTTTGCTCTTCGTGTTAGGCACTCTTCCCCGAGCATTAAAGCCATTAAAGATAGTAATCAAGTGCTCTCTGAGCTACCTGACATTCTCCAGGCTTTTGTGCGTCACTATAAGCAAGTTTTCACGGCTCAGGACCCCACGCCTGTGCGCCAGCAAGCCCTTCAGAGCTGCCTTGTTGTTGTGCCACATAGGCTTTCTTCAGCCCAGATCAATTTTTGTGATCAATTGTTAACAATTGATGATCTCAAGGAAACCATTTCTTCCATGGCCGATGATAAAGCTCCTAGGATTGATGGTTTTCTTTGTGAATTTTATAAAGCGCTTTGGAACTGTATTGGGAGTGATTTGCATCATGTTTATCTTGAAGCCTTTCAAACCAATTCTCTAAGTAATTTAATAAATAAAAGCAATATTAAATTCATACCTCAGCTTGGGGATCTGGGGATTCGGAGGATATTTGCAACTGGCGACCCATCACGCTTCTCAATGTTTTTTACAAAATCATTGCTAAAGCCTTGGCTCTGAAAATTTGTCACCTTTTGTCTCAGATTGTGCGCTCCGAACAGATTGGTTTCATTAAATTCAGGTTCATTCTTGATAACATTATTGTTGTTTGGGAAGGCATGGAGTGGGCCCGACGGTCAAACCAGAAAGCAATGTTCCTTAAAATCGATTTTCCCAAAGCCTATGACCGTATTGAATGGCCTTTCATTCTTGCGATGTTGCAAACCTTGGGCTTTGGGCCCAATTTTTTGCAGTCTATTCGTATGTTTTTTTCTGATGCATGGGCTTGCATCTCCATTAATGGCCACCAGTCTTCTGCATTTGGTCTCTTTCGTTCTATTCGCCAAGGATGTCCTCTTCCCCTTGCTTTGTATGTTCTGGTTGCTGAGGGCTTTGGATATCTCCTAGCCAATGCCATCTCCCAACAACGTGTTAAAGGAATCACTTTCCTGGACTCTCACGAGCAGCTTGTTAATGGGCACTTTGCGGATGATTCCTTTCTCACTCTCTTAAAGTAAGAAGGCTCGGTCGCTGCTACCCTTGAATGCCTTGACATTTTTTGTCTTGCGTCAGGCTCCGCTATTCAATGGCATAAGACCTTGTGCTACAGACAGTCGGTGCTCCCCACTCCTGCGTGGCTTCAAACCTATAACTGGAAATGGATTGGTCAGGATGAAATCTTTCGATTTCTGGGCATCCCTTTCGCCTTTCAAGCTTCCCCTCGGGAGCTCTGGCAAACCGTGCTCTCCAGGGTTGAACAGAAGCTGGCCTATTGGGTGACCAAGCCTCTTTCTCTAGCTGGCAAATTCCAGGTGTGCTCTAAAATCTTGGCTGCCACCCACATCTATTATTCTCCTTGTTGGGCTCCTTTTAAAGCAGCCTACAGCAGGCTTGAGAAATTGCTCCGCGATTTTCTATAGGCCTCTTTTGAGACCCATAAGGGCTTTCATCGGGTCGCTTGAGAATTTTGCTACCTCCCCAAGGAGTCGAAAAGGCTTGGCTTGCTCTCCACTCAACGACAGAGAACTGCTCTCTGTGTCAAGTGGATTATCCGCGCACGTACTGGGGATGAAGCTTGGAAAATCCTCCTCAGACATTGTATTCAATTTGGTTTTCTTGTTCACAGACCCGCCTAGAAAGAAATCGTTCTCCAAACCCTTTTGGTTATGAGGGAGCCGGTTCAAATTATGGGCTCCTTTGTGGCCAAAAATATTTGGCGTTCTTGAGAAATCGTTAAGCCTTGGCTCTGTTGGGCCAGGGCTGGCTTTCGTGATGGGCTCTCCATCAACCAGCATAACCTCTGGTGGTCTCCCCTCCTGGCTCAGAACGACCAACCCCTGGCTAAGTCGCCTTGGCTCAAAGCTCTCAGATTTCATAAGAAAGACATTCATACACTACATCAGCTCTTCCACCGGCCTACCATGCGTATTTTGCAGTGTGATGCTTTTAAAGCTCAATACAATCTTAAAAACCAGGATCATCTTACTTTTGACAAACTAGTGAGCACCATTTCGACGGAAATTCTTCACAAAGTTGGCATTCATGGGCACAAACCTTGGTGGAAAGACTGGAAATGGTTTCCAAATACGCCTCTACGGAGCTACAAGCCGCAGCTTGGTTATAGGTGGCTTTCACTCCATTTTCTTATGATCAGTTTTTTGAACCAGAAGTGGCTTCTTAACTCCTCGACCCATACTTGGCATAGGAGGTTTGATGCCATTTAGTATGCAATTATTAATCCGAAGCTGGCCCACTTTGCTTGGTGTATTCTTTTCCAAGGCTTGCTTGTGGGATCTCGCCTGGTTCATTTGAGGGTCCCTGACCCTCGCTGCCTTTTTTGTGGACAGCCAAAAAACTTCAAGCACCTTTTTTGGTTGTCCCGGAGCTCAACAGCTTTGAACTTGGATTCATGATTTCTTTCAACCTTTTAGGTTTGAACCCTTTTCGTGGCATATGGTTCTACTGGGAGACCCACTGGAACCCCGATTAAGTTCACCCAACTTTGACACACTTTTAGAGTGGAAATCCTCTTCAATATCTAAAAAAGACAGAAATACTTGTGTATTTGCTCATTCTCATTTAAATGTTACTGTGTCTCTTTATGCTAAAGCAATTATATGTTTTAATATTATGTTACAGATTCAAATGCAAGCCAACAAAGTTGCACTGGAAGTGGCTCACCTACAAATTCTCCTGGACCACTAGAGCAATGCCCCTTGTACTGTGGCTTGAATCCCTGACTCGCCCTCCTCTTCTCGCGGTCGATCACCCTCTCGAGGTCGGAAGCAGAGTGACTCCACGCGAGCTCGCTCCCAGCCTCCTGCTCGTCAAGATTCTCGACCTCCCAAACGGGCTCGTTCTCCTTTGCCACGTCCTAGTCAAGGCTGGAACTCTAGTGGTGCGTCGAGGAGTAGTGGAGGCGATTCTGGGTGGCCCTCTGATACTCCGCCTGCTTCTGGCTTTGGTTGGCCTTCCACTAACAAAAAAATTTCGCGACTGGCTCTCGCAATCTCGCCTCGACGCGAGGATAAAAACAAAGATAAAAATGAAAAAAAAAACTGATGATGGTTGAGGTGCTCCTCCTGACATCACTCCAAACCCCGTTGATGCATGGGGCATTATTTTGGTTTTTTTGGATTGGTCCCATGTGACATTCGAGGTGTGCCTTCCTACCACCCGCCCTTTTTTTGTGAATTTGTAATTTTATCTTTTTTAATATAGATATCTAAAAAATTCATCAAATATATATATATATATATGATTTATTTAATTGAAAAAGGAATTATGATGAATTAATTAAATAAAAATTATTTAATTAATCTGATTAATAAAAAAGTGATCAAAGAAAAATTAGTGTTAGTAAATCAAAATCAAATCTACAATAAATAATAAATATAATAGATTAATATAATAATGACATGAATAATACATATTTATATAATAATATAATAATTAAAACATTAAATTTAAAAAATAAATATAATAATATTATTCTATAATTACAAAAAATAATAATAATAATAATAATAATATTAAAATCATTTTCTAAATGACCTACCAATTAATCTCATTTACCATACAAATGTGTGCAAAAAAAAACATTGTTTTTCCTGTAAACGTACCCATTGCACAAGATGCCATAACTAATTATAATTAAATTAAAAATCAATTAAACATTAAAAATAAAACAAAAATTATATTATAAGATCTGAGCTGCATGAATCAATCATATTTAATCTCATGACCTTTCAACCATATGATGTCCTTAGAAATCACCCTTACTTTACAAGTCATGTATGTTATAAGTGACTTGTAAGGGCATCACAAAGGTATGGAGAGGATAGTAGGAAGTTTTAAATGATGGTTATAACTGATTTCTTCCTTGTTCAAGAAATGTTTAAATGTGTCTAGGATTATTAGTAAGTCCCCAAAAAAATACCTCTCAAATACAATAGAAAAAAGAATTTCACAAATATTTCTCAGAAGTGCCCTAATTAGGCATTCCAGTGAGGAAAAAAAATCATGATGAATGACCCAGACTGGATCTGTAAAACTCTACTTATGAACACTTCTTGGGGGATTGGTCAATGGATCTCCCCTTGATTTACAAAGAAAAGGAGAATTTTTAGCTGTATTTTTACCAATCGAGTTCTTGCACCTCAAGAAATCCCAAATAGCTGGACTCATTTTGCAAGTCTCTGAGAGTTTTAAGTTGAGCACCATTATTTCTTGGAATCTATTACTTCTTTTAGTTTTTTGCCAAGAGCCATCGCCAATGGAGGTGGAACTGCATTTCCGATCTGACGATGCTTGCTGTGTATACTGCCACAAAACTTATAGCTGTCGGGAAAACCCTGCAAACATCAACTATATGATAAGCCACGAGAATTGCATTTAAAAAGCAATAGTGCAGCTTAGATGAGGAACTGTCTATTGTGTCAACAAAGCCTGTCACTTACTTGTGAACGAGCACATTCCCTAACGGTAACGATACGGTCCTGATCAGGATGAAAGCACATGCCTACTTTGCCCATAGGCTGTGGATCTGTAATAGATGTGGGAAAGTTTCCTTCCCAATCCAGTCTTCCAAATAGGCCTTTCCACTGATTGTGCCGATTAGCAGTATTTGGGAGGCACCAAGGAATGAGATCAACCATTTGCCCTGTTGATAACTTAACCTGACAAACAACCCATAACAATATGTTACTAGTGTCTTGCATAATGAAACCAAACAGATACAAGTATCATCCAATATTAATTTTCAAACACAGAATGGAACCGCCAAAAACCTTTTCTTCTGGAAGATCCCGCCAATCAGCACCTGGGCACTTCGGAATTCTTTGGCAACGAATTAGATTCAGCTCGTTCATTTCTTTAGAAATATGGTCGTATAGAACAACTTCCTTACGACGAATCTGCTTTTGAAACCATGAGACTGGAGCATTCCCGTACTGCCAAATACATGATGGACAAAGTCAAGGTGCAAATTATAATCACAAATAGGTAGAATGTGTAGAAACTAGGTAGTAATGCAAATAGCTCCTAGACAAACTCAAGGCCACCCTCCAAAAATGAACCTCTTTCAACTTATACCATTCTTGTGTGCCCATTTACAGGCAAATTGGTGAAGCCTAAACAGCCAAACTTTCTGTTCTAATCAATCACAATTTGGGCAATTTATGAATTTTTCCTCTTCTGCTTTCAGATTTTTCAATCTTTACAACTTTTGTGGTGTTTACCACTTGTCCCCATTAACCTTCTGTGACCAATTCTGATAAGTGACATTTTCAATTTAACACTGATAAAACATACACCAAAACTATGAAACCAGATCAGACAATCAACCATATGAGATTCCTTTTGGAATCAAATTCTGTATGATCAATCCATAGAAATTGCGATGAAGCCTAAGCATTGCACTTCAATCTTTGAAAGGGACACACATTGAACATAATATAGAGAACCATAGTTTAACAATAGTGAAGCACAACAAGCAGACTTGGCTGAAAGTATATAAAGTTGAAGCAACCACGTGGCAGATTCTTGCTAGCACAAAGATCACGACACACATTATTGGCAATCCTTAATACAATATGTTGGCATTTAATGCTTAATTTCTGAATTGTGTTGATGTCCAGGACCTTGGCTGCAAGAACTATCTAAATTTTTTGCTTACAACAAAAGGTTCAATGTTGTGGAAGAGCTTTTTTGGAAGGCCTATGGGATAAACAGCAAAATGCTCACAAAGACCAGAAAGGAGCTTTACAAGAAAGCTTAAGTTATCATGACAGAACGAAGGCTACTTCCATGCAAGAGTGCATTGAAAAACACTGTTTTAAATAGTAAGTTTTGGCACAGCAGATTCAGTCAAGGCATTATAGAGGAAGTTAGGCTTAGCTCATACTATAAGTCTCAGTTGCAAAAAGATAGAAACAGTAGTAAACTGCTCGTGGCAATGCAAATCAGGTAGAACCATGAAGGTACAGATGATTTTAAATCTTTTAGTTGTTGCTCATTTCAAGCAAAAAGGAGTGTATTAAGGATACTTAGATGAATACTCAAGAGTCAAGACCAAGGGAAAAAGATTAAGAATATTATCAGAGCATCTTTGAAATGGCAGATGCAAGGTCTCATAGTATCAAATGGAATACCTTGACGAATAAGAATTTTTTTCATAGCTCTGCTGTTTGTGAAGCAAAATAAGATTTGTAGCTTCAGAAAAAAGGCTTTCCATACTTTTGTATTTTGTAATCAAATGCATCAATGAAAAAATAGATTTAGTCTTACAAGCACATGCCATGCACATCAAATAATTCTTAGGCATCTAAGATTCCAGAGAAGCTTACTGTTATTTCCAATTTGTCTGCCCCATTGCCAACAGGTGGCAAGTCACCGATTGTATCTCTCACTGTTATAGAGCGGAAGGGAGCACCTAACGCTGCATCTTTAGCAGCAGCATATTGCAAACCTCCAGGCAATGATATCTTAAGCTGTGAGCTAGCAAAAACATGCATAGGCTCTGGCCATTCTGGAAGAGATTCATCAGGTGAAGCTGCCCAGATAAAAGCCCTTTTGCGGGATTGAGAAACCCCATAATTTCCTGCTTGAAGAACCCCAAATCGCACCTGATAAATGAACATTCAGAGGGTAACTAAATAAAATAATGCCAATAGTTTCAGTCATTTTTTATGTATTCCCATCTAAATAAAACCGGCATCTCAGAGTATCATAATAGTATAGAACATGACAGGTTGAAAGCATCAACAATGATGAAACAGACTACTACCTGGTACCCCATCTCCAATAGAGATGCCAGAGTGAGCCGAAATGTTTGCCCCTTATTGAAGGATACAAAATTCCTGACATTTTCTAACAAAAAGAATTTTGGCCGAAAATAGTCAGCATATGAGAGGAAAGCCAAAATCATCTCACATTGCACTTTGCTCCACGTCCTCTGGTTGAATCTGTTCATACCGGAGAAGCCCTAGTACAAAAAATCATTCCAAAAAAATAGCAAGGTCACATTGTCAACCATATTAAGCTCCAAAGCAAAGAATCATACAGAAGAATATTACAAATGCTTTAAGTACACAGCATACAAAGAACAATATGCAAACTGCAAGACCTAATAAAGACATTGCAGGTTATTTTTTCTAAAGAATACATGCCAGGAGATGTATTCATTAATACAGCTCCTAGACAATTCCAGAAGATATTCATTCTAATAAATTAGAACAGTTCAATTATTTTGACAGTAATATATGATTATTAGGGTATATTTCTGAAACTTTACAGTTCATAGAAACTTCATGAGATGGGTGTAAAACATTGCAATTAAGAAATTTGAGATCACAGACTGAATAGAAATGCCAAGAGAAAATATAGATTAATCCCACAGATTAATCTGTATGTTAAAATTCCAGCATCTACAAAACAACAATTTGACTTTTAACATTATTATACCTGGCAAGGTGGCCCTCCATTGATAAAATCCACTTGCCCTGGCAAAGGAAGTTTATCCCTTTGCTCATCAGTTAGCTTTGAAGATTGCTCAATAGCCTCTGATGTTGAAATGCAATCATCAATATCTTCTCCCTTTTCCATGATTGACCTACAAAAATTAAAAGATTTTTTTAGACAACAAAACTTTCAAGGAGTCTATAAACATATCTTGTTCATGTACATGATCATGAAACTAAAATAATGTATGATTCTAAAAGATGGCATAGAGTAACAACTGAAACTAGACTGTTAGCAATAGAATGTACTTAAGACCAACTAAGACTAAATATATAAACAAAATCTAATTCAAGCAATATATTGATTGATGATACATTGCAAACAGAACAAAGCAACCAAAGAATATATTCATACTCGGAAGCAACTTAAACAAATATAATTGTTGAGATTCTGCAGTTACAGGATTTTCTAACTAAAATCCAGGCAGCAACCTGTTAGACATTCTCATGGAAGCAAAGGAAATAAAATTTGCTTCTGCTTTTTCTATGACCATGATGATGTGTAACAGAGCAATGATGTCATACAAATGCTCAGACTGACCTTAATATAACATTGCAATTCTGGCAGAAGACCACAGCTTCTGCATGATTAAGCTTGAAAGCCTCTGCAGCAGGTTCTTCATATTCGATAGCCCATTTGGTAACACTTGCTCCTGCAAAGCCATCATATGAGAATCATATGTCTTGGTTAATAGGCTTGTATCTACATATAATCAACTGTCAAAATCAAAGGGCGTGTCACCAATCCTCTAGAATCCTCCATCACATAAAACATCTTCTAGTCAAGAAATGAGACACTACTACAAAGTACAAACAATAAAACTGTAGAAATCAGCCATATATCCTATCCTAGTTTATTCAGCTCCACGAAGTCTGAAAAAAAGAAAGGTTCAAATTGACTATTGAACTGATTAAGTTAATGCATCCCATCAAGGTCTATCTAGATTTATACTATCCCCAATGAAGATTTAAATCACATGATTCATTTTAGGCTTGTCTTGGGCATAATACACAGTTGAGACATTAATGACACTCCAAGATAAGGAGACTGATTTTAATGACATGCTTCGCAATATGTAGCTACTGAATTTTGTCATTGCTGAAGCATACAATATGGAAGGAAAACTGAAAGAATTCTTGTTTTTATTGAGATGTGCATAAATCTGTGGTACCTGGTTTCTTTAATCAGGCAAGCACTAAAACATATTTGGAAGAACATTGTTAAAAACTATGAAGGATGGCAAAAGCAAGACAATAAAGAACACATAAATACTCAATAAACACAAAAGCTACCTGATTTCTCCAATCCTTCTGACAAACCGCCACAGCCAGCAAATATGTCTAGCGTTGACAAGCGACAATCATTAGATGTTTCTGATGCCTTTTCTGTAGGCTGATCTCCTGAAACTGCTTTTCCTTTTCTCTTAGCATTTTCAACTTCATCAACAAGAAACTTGCCTTTTTGGTTTCCTGCGCTTTTTGAAGAGCTTAACTTGATGTTTGCAGGCAGCTATTCACAGCAGATTATTGAAAAGAATTATCTCTCCCACTCAAATAAACTCAATTGAAACCACACATATGTCAAAATTTTGCAGATTTACTATAACATTTTTAAAAATTACCTGCTTCAGGGTACCCTTAATTGGATCATAGATGCAACTGCAGAAGAAAATATGTTCGAAGATAACATTGCCAGGCATAGGAGAGAAATATTGCTGTCTCATGACAACACATTTTCCTTTTATTGCATCCACTTCTATATTTACAGATTCATCACTATAATAAACCTGCAATGATGAGGATAAGAAATATCAAATACCGTCAATGCTGGTTGATGTTTTCCCTCAACTTTAAATATATATTAATCTTATAAACACTGTAGCCAACCCCACAGCAATTCATATCAGAGGTATTATTTCAGGACATCAGAATACTGATTAGTATAAATAAATGTGTTGATTGAAATATACTTCAAGAGTGGAATGCAAAATGCTTGTACAAATTGCTGTAAGCCGATAGATTCTAAAAGAAAGCTGCCAGGCAGATGCAACTGTGTAGTAATCAACAAAACCAGAGTACATTTAGAGATGACAAAAACTGAAACAGAAAAAGGTCACTAGAAAAAGAAATCTGCAATTACCTCCCTTATGTCAGCAGTGTAGGCCTTTTCAAGCCCAACATCCTCTGGGCGAAAAAATCTTCGAGCTTTTATCTTTGTGGGCTTGGATTCAGACTTCCTTAAGCCACTTGAGCTTTTGATCTCCAAAATCTGGCAAACAGCATAGGGTCTAAGACCCCTATTCCCACTTGCTTTGAACTTTTCTAAAGGTTCCTTTTCATCTCCAACAACAGCAAACTGGCCTGGATCAACATAAATAAAATCATGCAGGTAGTACTCCACACCTTCATTCTTAAATCCATCATTATTTTGAAGCATGTAGAGTTCTGATTTCTGCTTCTCATCTTCTCTTATTCTACAAGAATGACACTGGCCATTTCCCAGCCCTAAAGTGTCATAAGGAAGAGAAAGGAAGGCACCACTCTCAGGTGAATATAGAGACTTGCAGAAGTATTCAACAGGCAGTTTCTTCTTTTCCATCTCTACTGCTCGTGCCCTGTCAGCTTCATCTGCAATCAAATTTTCCTTCCTATATTGATAACCCCAAGATCGCAATCTGATCTCCACTCCTACTGTCTCTTTAACGTCATTTACATCAACATGAAGGCATTGATTAGTCAAGAAGACTTCCCGTGGATTAGCCGCATTCCCTAACAGAGTTTCACTACCTCTCTGAAGAACTCTTCCATGGATCATTTTTGTGCCATTAGATTTCTCATACATATATTCAACAAAAAGAATAGTAGGAAGGGCCTCGGAGTGCTGGTTCTGATCTTTTGAATACACCAGAACTGCACTTCCTACAGCAATATCTTCATCAACAGAAACCATTTTATATAAGGGTTCCCCAGACGAAGTTTTACCAATGGATTGGCCCACCCATTTTATAGCTTTGCTACTTGACCTGCCTCTCCCTGTTCTAATAACAGGTGAGAGTTCAGTTTTGTCCAACACAATCAAATCAGTCTCTTCCTCATCCTCACTGTCTTCCTGGTCCTGTTCTTCCTCATCTTTCTCACCGTTCTCACCATTTTCCTCCTTTATTTCATCAGATGCAGAACTTGAATAGTACTCACTCCAGATGCGATTTATTAGCTTTGTAGTGGTTGCACGCATTGCTTGCTTGCTGATAGTTTCGAGCCGTGCAATACCCCTAGGATTCAAATTCTTTTCTTTGACTATGACTCCCTTCTTTGTTAGAAACAGTTTTGTATGATGTCTCTGTTCCATCTTTGTTGAAAGGCCTGTCACAAAGGCACTCCTTTGAATGCGTTCATCTGGATACTCGGCAAATTGTTGCAAAATAATTTGACCATGAACAACAACATACCTTTCTACAGCATCTAGATTGGGTGAGATAAAAGATAGCTCAGTTTTATCTTGGTTTGCCAGCTTCCTAATTACATCTGAGAAAGAAAGTTTTGAAACACGGCTCTGCTCCTTCAACATTACAATAATTTTGATGGCAAGCCTGGCAGTTTTTAGCACAGGTTTATACCATGGTAAATACTGCTTAGAAGGCTTCCCAAGCCTGTACCAAGCACCATCGGTGCGGATTGATATGAAGAGCATATTTGCTCCAAATTCTATCATCCATTCCTTGATAGCACTTAAATATATGCGAATTCCATGTGGCTCATTGTCTTTAGAATTTTTACTCCCTCCAGAGTCAGCATCCAAACAGTAGCCACCACCATCATCTTCTGTCATGACACCTGAGCCAAATATTGCAGTATCTGTCTCAGTACCACCAAGCATTGGAAGAAGTTCCAGTGGAACAAGCCTGGAATCAGAATTATATAAAGACCAATCATGCAACATCCTGCGGGGTAGATCTGCAGGATCTAAGATACATGAATCGTCATCATAAAAAAGATACTCATCCATTTCATCTTCAGTGGCTTTATAAAATGTAGGTAAAGGATAATCATTTGCAATTTCATCTTCATTAATTTTGATGTAGAACTTCTTCTTTCCTTGAGACTTTCGACTTGGTCTTGCAGCCTCCCAATCTTTCTCCTCTTGTATCAATCTTGCAAGCTTCTCATCCTCATCATAGACAGACGAAGCAACAGCACTAGCACCAGCACCAGCACCAGCAGAGCTCTCTTCAATTTTTATCCCCACAGAACCCATGTGTTTTGATTCAAGACACTCCTGCTCCAGAGCTACAAGAGCAGGCAAACCAGTAAAAATTTGATCACCGTCTTCAGAACTGCTGTCCAAACCAGTTAGCTGTTTAACAATCAAATCACCCTGAGAAAGAATGAAATCTCTCCCCCAAAACCTTCCCTGATAGCTCTTATTAGAAGACATTGATCGTGTGACACGTGCCACCAATTCATCCAATCCTAATTCAGGATTACCTCCGTCAGGCTTGGACAGAGCCTTGTAGACTTCAACACAAAGCATTGCCTTTTCATTTAGAATACTGAAGAACTTCTTATACGAGCCAGCAGGCTTTATACACACGTACTCTGCTACCTCAGTTTGAAGCCATATAACAGGAGAACCATTTTCATACCCTGTTATGGACCATGTTTCCACAACCCCAAATCCCTCACACCGAACCCCTTTTGACTTATCCAATAAACCTTCCTTTGGCAAAATTATTCCAGAAATATAAAGATCCATAGCATACACCATTTCTATTGGCTGAGAGGTACCTTGAGAATCATGGATAATAAAATCTATCAAACGCCGTTGTGGAGGCATCTCTTCCTGGTGTTGTTCATTCACTGTTAAGCTAATGGCTAGCTCCTCCTCTTCTACAGTTACTTCCACCTTGGCTTCAATGATTGACTCTTTCCCGTCCAGACGCAGCTCCTTTTCCTTGTAATTCATTGCTGTGGCTGCCCGTTTGGGGCGTTTTCTTGCTCGGGTGGGTTCACCCACATCTTCAACCTGACCCCCATCAGCTTGCTTTTGACCTACTTCCTTTCTGGGTCTCTTTCGGGCCATATCCTCGGAGCTATCAGAGTCCCTGCCTGATGCCAAGTATTTCACACAGTCCTTCCAGCTGTAGAATTTCTCCCCTGTACTCAAGTATTAATGGAAAAACGTATGAACACATCCATTAGTCAAATCAAGTACTCGAATTAAATAATGAAGCGCGTGTTATATTATTCAAAACTTGCTTTCAAAGAATGCATTGTCTGATAACAGCAGACATAAGACAATAACAGATATGAATACCTGTGGGAGCAATATATGTTCGCCTTATTCGACCGTTCGTGGCTGTTTTCTGCATAACAGTCCCTCCTTGTTTTTCCCACTTTACCAAGTCAGCTCCACCTCCAGCCACGGCCGCCATTGATTAATTATGTGGCAGTGCGCCTAGAAAAACTACCACTGAGGCTTCAAGCTTTGCTGCTGATCGAAAAAAAACCTGTTCAAAATATTCGGAAGTGACTTGAGTTCGGCGTTTCTCCATCAAAGAAGTACTGAATAGTCTTCAAGCTTAGTTTTAAGTTCCAAACTCTCAAACCAGATCTATCAAATTTTGCAGGAAGCTAGACTCGCCTACGTTCTGAAACTACTTATTATTAGGTGGGTTAGTCCAACTAGTGAAATGGGTTCTCTACATTTAGTTGGAATGGCCGTCAATCTCTAGAAGACTGAAACGTGAAAGTCAAAGCAACAGATATCCAATATTTTCATCAAATATGCTTTTTAAATATTAAAGCACTTTACTATGTCATATATTTGCTGGATATCCTTAAAATATTTTAATTTTTAACCTTTTAAGTTTATTTTGCAACGATTACAAATGCCTAAAATGCAGGAACAATCTTCAGAAAGTTCAATGCAAGTCAACAGAAATCCTGCAGTTTCACCACAATAAAATTACAGATAATAAATAAAGAAATAATAAACGAAATTTATATAAATAATAATTTTCACCAGAAAAAGTCACACGGAAAGTACTCTTTTCCACAAACAAAAATAATCCAAGCTCTGCATAAAACTTCGGAACGCAGAATAAAATTTAATAAGTACTAACATACTAGAAAATCATGTTACTTAACCTACTTTGCAGCTTTTAGGAAAAAATACTGAAGTATATAATAAGTGACTAAACTTACACTGCAAGTCAGCAGCATGATCCCAAATACAGAATGAAAAAAACAGATTCAAATTTTATCGAATTTACATACGCAAAATCCATTTAAATCAATAGGGATTTTCACTACAAAAACCTAAAATAGAGTAAGAGTGACCAAGAGATCCCACTACAAAAGATTTTGCAAGCTGCTAACCACTATAATATTAATCTGAATAAGCCAAGACATCATACAAATCTCATTCAATCCCATTGCTAGATACTTCATGTTTCCTCTATCTAGTCTCAAAAAGTCTTTCAAGTTACTTCGCTTCCCGTCTAATTGTTTTGCTTATTTTCATTTAAAAGCAGGCAAGGTGTGAACTGTTGAAATAATGAATGGCCTGCACTTTGTTTTGATATAAAACATTATCTACTTATTTGTTTGGCAGAAACAATATCCTTGAATGGAGCTTTTTTTTAAAATAATGTTTTTATATCCCTGCTTTCTACCCTATCCACATGGTTTAAGGCTTCAAGACAATACCTGTAAATTTCAAAAGTGGCACTTGGAGGCAATCTAGCAGTTGCATGATCAAGAATAGTTGTATTTCTATTCTTCCTCATCTCAAAGATGCAGATTATTTGGCTTTCACTCTGGACAACACAAGAGGAAGTTTTCAGCAGGAAGTGACATCCCTGGACAGAGGCTTCAAGCAACGCAAATTGTAAAGGCTCCAGCTGAATTGTAGGCATGGGTAAGTATAGTGGCAGTCAAGCAAAAGTTGAAGCACCATCAAATTTCTAGGACACGAGGAAGTTTTCAGCAGGAAGTAACATCCCTGGACAGAGGCTTCAAGCAACGCAAATTATAAAGGCTTCAGCTGAATTGTAGTCACAGGTAAGTATAGTGGCAGTCAAGCAAAAGTTAAAGCACCATCAAATTTCTAGGACGATCTTCATGCAACAACCTCCATTTCAGGTTGCTGAAATGCAAAATTTCTAGTCTGAGATTAGGCATTATCAATAAAAGGCTCAAGCAAAGACAGTTTCTGAGAACGCAAGCAGAATTGACACACCGACAATCAGGGCAATTTAGAAAACTGCAACTAGCTTTAAAGAGAAAAACCAGTAAGCATTCCATGTTTAACAGGTGGGCACAAGCTGAATAATACAAAATTCCTAAGATTTCAAATCACAAATGCATTAAGGCGTTGACATTTCATATAGCTGTTTAAAGTTTGTGGCAGGTTCAATGTGCTCCAGCAATCACCATTCCAAGTGAGCATAAGGGTGAAATCTGTGCATAGAGAGATTGAAGACAAAGGGTCTAGAAGAAGACAAATCTCAAACAGAATGTGTTGATTAATGCGAAGCCCAAATGGTTGCAATCAAAATAATGGCATAACTGCAAACAAGTAAAGATAAGGAAGCCACTCGTAGTTAGGATCAATCCAACAAATCAACTGTACCAGTTCCAAATACAATTGAGGCTTTGCTAATTTCAAAAGGATCATTTATCCCCTCAACTGATCAAGATTTTACTCAAGCTGCATTACAAAGAAGAAAGCAATCTCCCAATTTCAACCCAAATTTTCTGATATAATGCATTCTAATCAAAAGATTCCGAAAGCCAATCCCATAACACAAATCAAATTTGATTTCCCCGTGGATCAAATGGTGATTTACAAAATTGTGCCAAGAAGTTAGATAAACTTGGATGAAGCAAAGATTGAAGATTTTTAAGTTCAAGTCATGCTTTTTCACAAATTTATCAGCAAGTTACTCAAAACAAGATGGAAGAGATTTACAGTTTGGCAACATACACTTCTCCGCTACCAAAATGTACAAGTACATAGCTTTTTTTCAACAAAGTCTATTTTAGAAGGAAATTCAAGCCATTCGATCTCATCATCATGGGCAGCCATTATGAAGTGCAAGTTTCCTAATTTCCTAGGGCTGGATAGTCTCCTCCAAGAAGAATTGAGTAAATCATGGAATTGCATGAAGCATAAGAGGATACATTTTGTGTGTATTCACATTAACCTCATGGCCTTCACCACATTTTGTATGTTGAAAATGAATTCAAGCTCACCTTTTAGTCATTAGACCTCAAGTGTAAGTTTCCTAGAGGTGGATAGTCTCCTCCACGAAGAATCGAGTAACTATATTTTATAAAGGAATACTTCTTTTGCAATGATAGAGAGCCTTTCCATGCCTTGAGGATGTCTATATTGTAATTTTTTTGCTTTATTTCTGTAAGATTTTATTACATGTTGGTTGATGAAGTTAATCATTTCCATTCAATTATATGCTTTATTCTGAGCAAACATTTGATTTACTACAGCATAACATTAGGAAGAGAATTTGTCTTGATTTATCCAAATAATGTAAATTTTATGGCAATGTAGTTTTAATAATTTATTATAACCATCTTTGTATGTGTATCTAAATACATTTATATATTTTACCATTTGTAAGATTTTCAGATATATTCGCTAAAGGGAAACTTCCCCTTTAATGGGGAGAAGACTGTCCCCCACCAACTGTCTTCAATCAATTTGTCTTAGATAAATTCTAAGAAAAACAAAGGCTGTATATTAAACTTCTTGAAAACACTAACAAAATATTTTCAAATACCATTTATTAATCTTATTTGCAACACTTACATAAAAACTAATACTAGCCTTTGCACCGCTAAGTGAAAAGTTTTCCCTTTCAATCTTCCTTCACTCTCTATGCATTCTCTAAAGAACTATTATGTACATTGTAAATTGCATAGGCTTGAAAGCTAACAGTATGTAATATTTTTTTTATGTTTCCACTGTCTCTCAATTAACCTCTAAGGAAAATTAAATCTTCTGTTGTTCCTCCTTCACTCTCTAAAGTGAAAAAGTGTAGAATTTTTTTAAAAAGACAAGGAAAAAAAGGCACTAAATTCTTCATCGTCATATTTATGTAATTATAGCTTGCAGAGGCACAACAACCTTACCTCTCCATACCAAACTCAAATGGGTGTTGGCATGTTATGCATCGTAGAAAACTGGAGAATGCATTTAATTGTATTAGGTTAGTGTACTAGGAATCACACTTAAATGCAGGAAAGCCGAAAGACACCATAACTGCAGACAATAAAAGCCTAATAGCCTTCACTCTACAAACCCACACACAAGGCTTTTTCCTACCCAATTACATAGTGCTACTACCAAAGTTCGATATGTTCAAAAACCTGATAGCCTTTCCACTACATACCCAAAAAAAACGCTTTTCTCTTCTACCCACCCAATTGGTGTTTAGAAGTTAACTTGTAGCGGATTTTCCCTACCCTATATTCCTAACAAAGCGTTTTCTCTTCCCACCCAATAGATGCTTGGCGTGTTATTTTATAATGTACTCTCACCATCCAGTTGAATGTTGCCATATTATCTGACTCAAAATATTGAGTTTTAAACTTGCATGCAATAGAGATTGAAAAATTTTAAAACCACCTGTCAATGCACAAAAACAGACTGGTTACAATTTCAAGGGGATTACTGAGTCGTATTTGATGGAACATTTTAGAGACACAAAACCAGTTACAGGGAATACCTTATTTTAAGCCAATGCGTGAGAAAGAAGAATAACCGGGTACCAATTCCAAGGGACTTTTGGGGCTATATTTGATGGAATCCATGGAGAAAAGAAACCAATTACAGGGAACTTACACTAGCATGGTAATTTTAAATTTGGTACACAAGAAAAAACGGTACTTAGGCTTAGAATTAGAAAGGATTTCTGGAATTGTATATAATGACCTTATTAGTCAATTACAAGTAACTCTTACCAAGATAATAATGAATGGAATACATAGAGTCAATTAGACAACTGCAAAAAAAAAATTCAACATAATGAATTCTGATTTGAATAAAGACCACAGATTACTGGACCTCTTATAACTGGAATTTAACTTCGAATGACAAAGCATATGCAATTTGGAAAGAAAATTCCTAATTATAATGGGAAACGGGAAAAAAACCATATACAAATTGAAATCATAATTCATATGCAAGTGCAAAAGACCAAAGGCTAACTTACAGAATAGCATTGAATATCAATTTTCTCAACATGTCTTATATGAAAAACTGCATGCAACAAGTTCTCAAAACTGTAAACCATGCACCCTACCAATTACAAATATCCTGCAGTTTTAATTCTAAGTTGAATGGAACCAACATAATTTTCAAAATCCTCTAATACAAGTTCTCAAAACTGTAAACCATGCACCTTAACAATTACAACTGTACAATTTTGAACTCAAAGTTACATGGAAACAGACAGTGATGATTTTCAAGAACCGCCAATACAAAGATTACATATTTAAAATTTGGTTTAAAAAATATTATAATTTATATTGAACTTTTGTCTGCTTTTGTTTTTTCTACTTTTTAACAAAATCTGAATGTATCTATCCTAAATGTTTCTTTTCTTAATCAGAATTTGAATGTTTTTTATGAAAACTAAATGGGATACAACAACATGCACTACTCAAATATAGGCTTGTACAGAAATTCATCCAAAAATAAAATGTATGCCCAATCTAAAGCATCCCACACAAATATATGCCTATCCAAACAGGAGAGAAGAATCCAGCAACTCTGGTCTACCTTAGATTTTCAATACGTGTATTAAAACAGGGAAGAAATATTCAGCAACTCTATTTTACCAACGTTTTAAAATGCATGTATCCAAACAGCAAAGATGTATCCAGCAACTCTGTTTCAACTTGTATTTGAAGCACTTAAGTAACAACTCACCACATGTGGATATTTTTAATCGTCTATCTCAGCTTTTGACTCCCACATTATATGTGACCTTTCAGGTTCTCCTATGGAATCCTTCGGCATGAGACAATAGCCTTAAAAGTTAAAAGACTTTTATGTCCCATTTCATTTAGAAAGAAATTCCATGACCATTCATTCATATGGCTCCTACAATTTCTCAACTAAATATTTCCATTCACACTTAATTCTCCTCCACAGAAGAGAAAAATATTTCAGGGTTTCTTTGAAAAAGAGCTACCAAAATTTCAGAAGAAAAAAAAAAACAAAAACAAAACAAAATAGTATAGGCAATTATATTTCAAAACAGCTTACTCATATATCTGATGCACCGGTTTGAAAACTACCTCTTCCGTTGCAATGCCCGGGGAAGACACGGAACCTTTGCAGATTCAAAGTTGCATGGGAAAATCTTCACTCCATTTCTCTCAAATACGTAGAGACGGATTTTTGTAAATTTGAAATCCTCCCTCCCGCTTCCTCTCTCTGCCTTTTCACAGGCCTTAACATCACCATGAAATTTCAACTTGCACGCCAAAAAAAAAAGTGCTTAAATAGAGCTTCGTGGATCATGTCAGTCCCGCCAATGCAATGAAATTTAATCTTCCCGCCTTCCCTGTTGGAGTTTAATCACCTTCAGACCCGAGTTTGACAATGCCCCGCTTCTAGTTGAACAAATATATTTTTTATTATCAATTATATTTTAATGTTTTTAAGTTTTTATATATTTTTTTAATAAATAATATTAAAAAATAAATAACAATAATTTGACTGGTTAATATTTTTAACTTTATATTACACTTAACGTAAATCAAGGAGAAAAATAGTTATTATTACATGGATAATTCATATTAATTAAAAAACTTATATAAATATGTGTATGACCTAATAATATAGTCTAAAATACTAATGTATTGAGTAATATTTTTAATTATAATATCAAACTTTACAAGGAGAAAAGGTAGTTATTATAATATCCTAGTAATATTTGTTTAGTCTAATAATAGGTCTAAAAAAAATTATAAAGTCATATTATTGCATCAATTTCTGGTTAATGGGATTAAATGTTTGCTTTCAATTTGGTTAGATCAGTTGGTGTAGGAAGACTCTATGGACTAACGATTAGAAATCGTGCACAAATTTTTATGGGTTATGGGTTAATGGGATTAGATGTTTGCCTTCAATTTGATTAGATCCGTAGGTGCAGGAAGACTCTACGGACTAAGCACTATTTTTTATGGGTTATGGGTTAATGGGATTAGATGTTTGCCTTCAATTTGGTTAGATCCATAGGTGTAGGAAGACTCTATGGACTAACGACTTTTAATCGTGCACAATTTTTTATGAGTTATGGTTAATGGGATTAGATGTTTGCCTTCAATTTGGTTAGATCCGTCGATGTAGGAAGACTATACGGAGTAAAAATCATGCACAATTTTTATTTTTATTTTATAAAACTATATTTTTTGCACATTGATGCAAAAAGACTTTGGCAACTAACAATTAAAAATTGTGCACACATTTTTATGATTTTTTATAAAATTATATTTTTTGCATTAATTTATGTGTTAATGGGATTAGATGTTTGACTTCAATTTGATTAGATTCATTGGTGTAGGAAAACTCTATGGACTAACGATTAAAAATTGTGCACAAATTTTTATGGGTTATGGGTTAATAGGATTAGATGTTTGCCTTCAATTTGGTTAGATCCGTTGGTGTAGGAAGACTAAGCGGAGTAAAAATCGTGCACAATTTTTGTATTTTTTATAAAACTATATTTTTGCATTAATTTATGGGTTAATGAAAAACAATTTGATTAGATCCATTGGTGTAGGAAAACTATGCGGAGTAAAATTCATGCACATATTTTTTTATTTTTTATAAAACTATATTTTTGCATTAATTTATGGGTTAATGAGATTACATGTTTGCTTTCAATTTGGTTAGATCGTTTGGTGTAACTCTCAAACTAGCTAAAAATCATGCATATTTTTTTATTTTTTTAAAACTATATTTTTGCACCAACACTTAAAATTTATGCACAATTTTTTTTTTTTAAATTATAAAACTAGATTTTTGCATTAATTTATGGGTTAATGGGATTAGATGTTTGCCTTCAATTTGGTTAGATCCATTGGTGTAGGAAGACTTTCAGTTATGTCTTTCCAAAAGTACTTGTACATCTCCAACATGCATGAAAGTGAATATTTGAAAATTTGAAAAGTTTGATATTAATATTTTGGATGAACTAAATATTAAAGTATATCTATTTTGTATGTAGATCAATGTTAATGTTTGTTAATGTTCATAGATTTAAAAGATTTTTTCTAAAATATGTTTTTTTATTTACTTAAGATTTTTTTTAAGTTATTTATTTATTTACTTAAAATTTATTTTATAAATAAAGTAACGCTTGAGCAAATAGTATAAATAAATAAAATTATTCTTCAATAGTGTAAAGTAAAACAACATAACTCTTAGTAAATAAAAATAAAGTAATTTTTAAGTATATGGAATAATTCAAGAGTAATATTTGTTAAGATTTTTTAGTTGTGTTTAAGATCTTTATTATTAAAGTTGAAATTATTAAAACATTACAAGACAAACTATTATAAAATAAAATTTATTTTTACAATATTTTTTAAGACAAGTACTATGTGGCTATGTGACACTTCTTAAAGTATTTTGTCCATTTTAATTGTGTGATTTGTTAATCTTAAAGCAAGCCAGCAACGTGCATTTATAATCATGGGAATCTTTTGCATGTTTTCTATTGTAGATATTTTGGTATAGTGTACTTAATGGCTTTAATGTCCTTCCACGCCTATTAAATAAAAGAGGGAACATGGGAGGTAGATATATAGTGTAGAGGGAGCAATGATATGGAGCTAATTTTGTAATCATGTAGTAGTTACATGGAATGTTATAAGATCTCATTTTTTAGAAATGTGACATGGATTCTTATCTTTCAACAATTAAGGTTTGTAAGTATGATTCATCATGCAACTTGTCACATCATGTGTCCAATGGAAGGTGTCCTTATAACGAATTTTTAAATATTTGAATAGAATTTTATTCAAAAATTCTTAGTGATTGATCATTAAAATATGATTTGTTATCAAAAGAATTTCATATTTTTTTTCCAAATATAGCTTATATAACACCTAAATGATCCCAAAACTTTTTAATAACCATTATTATTATTATATCTTACCCAAGTATATTTGACATAGAAGACCTAATAATTGAACACAAATAACACTATTTATGTTTTAAAAATAACATATTTATTTTTATAAAATAGATTATATACTTGACAAATAATTATGAATCTATTGTAATTCTACTCAATATGTTATACTTCATTTAGTTAAAATAATTATTTTCCCTCTACTACCTAACTCAAATTATTACTCCCTAAAATCTAAATTGGTAATGTCTGACCCTAAATTACTACATCCTAAAATAAAAAATGTTAATACCTAACACTAAATTACTACATCCTAAAATATAAAATGTTAACATTTCTACACCCTAAAATCTATTTGCATTTTCCATTGTTTCATTTTCATTAGGTGATGTGGTGTGAAGAGCATGGAACCTTTGTGTATGGGATTATAGTTAGGTCTCTACTAAATCTTCTAAACCAACTATTATCGATGGATATTATTTGTAAAGTTAGGTGATGTGGTGTGAAGAGCATGGAACCTTTGTGTATGGGATTATAGTTGGGTCTCTACTAAATCATCTAGATCAACTATTAACGATGGATATTATTTGTAAAGAGTAAAAATTATTGTGAAATGATAAGCTTATCCATTACTTCCTAGAGTCTATTATGTACTTTCCTTTCCTTGTGGGCCTTATTAGAATCTATGGTGTACTTTCCTTTCCTTATGGGCACTCTCACTGAATTTGCTTAGACAATGTAACAGTGATTAGTCCATATATTATTGATATTGACTACTTCCTTCTAGTGTTAGACTACTTGCTAATGACGAGGGATTAAATGTTCATGTAACTATTTATAATAATAAATTGAAAACCACATTCATGATACTTATGCTTTCCTATTTTTAAATTGTTGTGTTTATATACTATTGTTGAGATATAACAAAAATCAATTGTTTATTTTGTTTATCAATTCTATTACCTTATAGAATTTAGACAGAAATAGATTTTCCTAGTATAAGTCGCATGCCTAGATAGCTATGGTGAGTGATGTGTATCAATATATTATTGAAAGAAAAACTTCCCTTGTTTCGAATATTTTTCTTTAAAAAAATTATATTATAATTTTTTAAATTTTCATCCTTTTCTTTGTACACTTTATTTTTAATTTTTCTTAATTTTTTGTAGTCCTAAGTTAATTTAATCTTTTGACTCAAATGGCCACATTGCATTAGTTCAAATATTATAATGACCAATATCTTCTTGAAGAACATCTTGAAGAAAAAAAATAATTCAAATGTAACAAGTCCTATGCAAAACCTATATTCAAGAATAATTTATCTAGTGTGTGTTGTTTATAGTATCTTATTTTTGTGTTTTTTTCCATTATTGTTTCCTCACTCAAATGAATATATTAGTACATCAGATAATAATGTCTATTTTATTGTGCAAAAGAAAAACCTAAAGAGTTAATTATGAGTTAAACATTACAAGGCCTACGAAAAAACTATTTCTAGAATAATACCTCTAGACCATTTTTAATATTTATATCTTAAACTTGTTTAGTATGTCAATTTCAATTTTCTTACTCATATGATGATGGTAGAATACTTTAGAAATTAGTGTTGAAACACTTCTTGGAGCATAAAATCATGAAGGTAAAAAAATGGATATGTACAAAATACATTTTTTGAATAAGGTTTGCATATTTTAAATATTTAATACATCTAAAGTTATGTTAAGATATTTGATCAATCCACATACTATTCAATTTTCATAATTTACATCTTATAATGGATTAAGGGTAGGCATTTTGGTGGAGGTGAAGTAGCTATTTTTTGTTATTTTCTTTCACGTTTGATTTACACATGTTTCATTGAGATTAGGTCTTTTGATCATCTGAATTCGTTATTGATATTGCAATCATTTCCTTTATTTGAATTCATTGATTTGATTTGACCTATTCACATTTTGGAAAGCCTAGTGGGACTCATGTCGCTAATTTTAACATTGCATTATGTTTCTTGAAGTTTTTAGGTTAGAAGTACAAAACAACACAACTGATCCAAAAATGGTGCTTCTACCAGTAAAACGATGCATTTAACAATAAAGTGGTGCTTTGAAAATAATTTGGTGATTTTGATAGTTAAAGATGCACATCTGATCTTTGTGTTTTTTAGTTATTTATAAGTTCATTTTCACAGAGTGACACATTTGATAGAAAATTGGTGTTTTTGATATAAATTTGGCACTTTTGATATGCAGAATGATATATTTAATAGGTAATGTGGTGTATCCGACATGTAAAACTACACTTTTGACTCTATTTTGGTGCATTTTCTACACATAGTGACACTTTTGATTCAATGATTTTTTATTTCTAACCTAATATCTATTTGAGTTTTTGGAACTAATCAATTTGTGCAGCTTGGAAATCAGTAGGAGAAGATTGGTAAAAATAAACTACTAACGAATTTGGTGTAGGAATTTTTGATTGCTTTAATTTTTAAGTAGTTGCACACTTTGTTTGGGCTTTAATTAATGAATCTTGTATTTCATGTTTGTTGAACTGCTAGTGTGTATGCTCTCTTCTTGTGCCTAGTGCAAGCCTATAGATCAAAAGAATTCTTTGTTTAGATTTTTTTCAAGTACACCCAAGGAGTATTAGTAAAGTATGTTCTTCCCTTTCACTTTGTGTGAGCCTAGGAATAAAAAATGATCGTATATTCTTTTTAATTTTACTAAGGGTCTTGCTGAGGAATTTCATCACCCCAAGGGTGACGTCAACCATGTCTAATAGTGAGGTATATAGAGAAGGGAGAGATAAATTTGTACCTAAAAGTGTGTCCAATATCATTCAAACCAAGCCACAACACCCTCGGTTTATCGAGACTTGTTTGTTGAGGAGAAGATGGGAGACCCCCTAGTCTTAGGCACTATCATACGAACTCACTATTCTCAAAACCATTGCAAACCTTATTTTTAAAGACCTAAAACCAAGGAGTGGATTAGAGGAAAAGATGCTCAAATGGTTGTTGCGACCTACAAATCGAGCTAAGGCGTATGTGCCCTAGCTCTGTGTTTTTCCTCTTGCGGCGCAGGGGTTGTTCTTTGAGGGGGTGAGGTTGTTTTGCTTAATCCCTGCGGGCAAGTTTCTTCCCTGGGGGCCGCGTAGGGTGTGTGGGGTGTGGCTATGACTGGTAGCTTGCCCTTTTCCTACTTGGAGCTCGCTTTCTTCGTGGGAGCTGGGTTGTTGGGGGGGTTGGGTGTTGTTTGGTCTATGTGGGTTGCGGGCCTTGCCTTCTTGTGATCTGTGTGGGGTCCTTTGGCCCATGTGGGGTTAGCTCTTTGGAGCTTTTTGTTTGGGGCACCGTACGACGATCTCGGGCCTGGAAGGTATCACGACCTTGTAAGGCAATGCTCTTATCGTTTGTGAACCGGTGTGGGGTGTGTGTGGGTAACTTGTTCTCTTAGTGTTGTGGTCTTTCTCTTTTTTCTTTTTGTTTTTGGGCTCGCATGTTCACCTTGGAATAGTTTTTGCCTCAATGTCTCGTGGGGAATCATTCAGGGCTAGTCCCAAGATGGACTTTCGCTCTGCATTTGGATCAAAGCCTCTGGCACAGGAGGTGAAGATAATTGATAATAATTTATTTTCTTCAGAGCAGGATATGTTTGGTTTGGGTTCGACTGGGGGATCTCAGATTACGAGGATTAATGGGTGTTTGGAGAAGTGCAAGGAGAGGCCAAAATTGGTTATTCTGATGGAGATGCTTGTTGATGATATTGAATACTATTTGAAACATTCATTTTATTGCAATTTTATGGGTCTAAGAGTATCGCTGCAATTTCTGGAATCCTAGGCTCAAAGGACATGGTTGCGGGTAGGATAGATGGAGATTAGGCTCCTGGCGAACAACTATTTTATGGTGTCCTTTGATTGCATGGCTGATCGGAATATGATTTTTTAAGGTGGTCCCTATTTTTATAACCAAGTGGGTCTATTTATAAAGCCATGGCATGTGGGTTTCAATCTGACTGAGGAACTTCTGAATCGTGTTCTAGTGTGGGTTAGGCTACCATGGTTTCCAATGGAATGTTGGCAGGAGGATGTATTATAGTTGGTGGCCTCAATGCTCGGTAAGCCTATCGGTACATCGCAGCAAACACAATTCGAAAAGGTAATGAATTTTGCCCATATATGTGTGGAAATTGATTTAAGCAAGCCATTGCCAGATTCTGTGGAAGTTAGTGCAAGTTCCTATACTTGGATTCAACAACTGGACTATGAGACCCTTCCCTTTCGTTGTCAATTTTGTCATGAATATGGGTACTTGCAGCGCAGGTGCCCTAGGGCTAAGCCAGTGATGCAACAGCCCTCTTTTCCTCTTCGTAATCCACTTAGGGTTGATAAGGGGAAGGAGACTATTCCTGGTGATGGAGTTGGTGAGGATGGATTTGCCCCTATTAAGGCTCAAAATAGGAACAGGGGGCAAAAGAGGACTTTCAAGGAAAGGCAGGATGACGATACTTTTAACAGGTTTGAGGTGTTGGATGATCTCAGTCAGCAGGAAGTGAACCTGAGTTTGATTAATTTGGATCAGGGGACTTTGGGTGCTAGACAAGAAGGATCTCCTCTTGAGGCTATGCAGATTGTGTAGGATGTGGGGGCTGGGCAGATGGATACTGATCAACCTTCGCTTGCTCAGACAAGATTAGATGATATTGTTAGGGTAAAAAAGTCTGGAAGTGGGGGATCCCCTAGGTCCATGAAGGAAGGTTTGGATATGGGGAAGATCTCTCTCTCCTCTCCTCGTTTGGGTATTCAGCAAAAGGATCCAAAGAAAGGTGTGAGTGAAAAGTCCTCAAAGATGGGTCGAAAGAAGGACTTGGAAAATTTAAAGATAGTTGGTGAGACTTTGGTGGAATTAGGGCCAGTCAAGACCCTCAATTCTCATTTCTCTTACCCTTCGAAATGATTGTTCTCTCATGGAATGTAAGGGACTTGAACAGTGGCCCTAGATAAAAAGTTGTTTGGGATCTGATCAAAAGTAAATCTCTTAATATCCTCTTTTTATAGGAGACTAAATTATCGATCGAGATTATTTTGGGTATTGTACCTAAGTTGTGGAGAAGTGGTGAATGTCAGTGTATTGGGGCCTTTGGCTCCTCTGGGGGGGTGGCTTGTTTATCGAACCCTCAGAAGATTAGCCCCATATGGTGGACGACCTCTAAATCATCTATCTCCTTTGTGGCCTCTAGCTTTGAGACGGGAGAAAAGGTCTTCTTCTCGAATTTTTATGCTCCTATTGAGCTCCAGGGTAAGCAACTTCTTTGGGCCCATCTTCATTTTGTTCGCAGTTTGGTTCCTTATCACCCTTGGATTTTGGCTAGAGACTTCAATGCCATTGTGGAGTTATCTGAAAAATGGAGTGGAACAACTAGGTTGGAGTCTTCTGCTATGTTGCTTCGGGATAGTATCTCATCCTTAAATCTTTACGATGTGAAACCTAGTAATGGGTGTTTCACATGAAACAATAGAAGGATTGGAGAGAATTGTGTTGCTGAGAGGCTGGACCAATTCTTAGTTTCTTGTTACTGGGTTGGAGGTGTATGGTCTTCTTGTTCTGAGATTCTTGACTGGAGGGGTTCTGATCACTGGCCTATTATGTAAGACCCCTCCGTTTTGGTTCTTTTGATCGAACAGTGTTTTGTTTGGTTATGTCTTATTTCTTTTTAGTACCTTGTTTATGGTACTCTATTACTGTTAATCTTTATCTTTATCGTGATTTGGTGATGTGATGATACTGTATTTTGATGTTATCGTTATGGAATGCTTTAGATTAGCATTGTGAACATCTGAATTAATGATGTTTATGCTTTTGATCATATTAATGATGTTAGATTCGTCAATTAGTAATATTGTATTGGTGAAGGGGACGAGATTGCATCACTCACTTGAGCGCCCTACGATCCCGAGATTTCCTCTTCACGGTGTGATTTAATTTTAACATATATATATGCATGTGGATATACTCTGTGTTCGTAGGTTGATAGGTATAGGGCATTGAATCCACCTGGTTTCACAGGTTCGAGCGTGTCCATTGCCCAACGGTATTCGATTGGGAGATAGTAGCTAGGTTTTCCGTGCCAAGTCGTCACACTAGTCCTAGTATGTCGTCAGGTGTTGTCAGGTTGTGTTGCTTTGATTATTATTCCCTCTCTTCGATTATTTAAAATTGCAAGTTAAAAGGTAATTAAATGGCTTTATATATATAAAGGTTGTTGATCAAATTAATCTAGTTTCAAAGCGGAAAATGTTATTTAAAGTTATTAAATTAATTTAATTTAATTAATAAAATAATTTAATCTTGGATTAGATTTATTTTATTGAATTAATTAAATTAATTAATTTGAAATTAAGCAAATTCATTTTGGAAATTATTTGATATTTGTTGAAATTGAAAAATGATTTAAAAGTCAATTTGAAAGTTTGAATTCAAAAATGGAGGAAATTGAGATATTTTGCATTTTCTGTTTTTTGAAATTTACGAGGGTGGTTGTTGAAATTTTAGGGTTTTATCCTTATGGTTGAATTTATTTTCTCAATTTTTGGATTATGAAGTTTTTGAAAAAATGGAAAATGGAGGGAGGAACTATTTTTGGATTTTGTGGGTTTTGGAATGAAGTTGTGAAAATGGTTGATCTGAAGAGGAATCGAAGCAAGGATCCGTGCATCATATGGATCTTCTCAAACTTTTGAAAACTAGGTTCATGTCATTGTATTGATTTTGATTTTGAAAAAATTGATAGATTTAGATATGTTGTTTACAAAAATCTTTGTTTGGAAATGCATTGCTTCAAGAAAAATCTTGGTGTTCTTGGTTGGAAATTGCTATTTCAATTTTATTTCCTCAATTAGATTTGCAAATTTATTTTGGGGATATATTTATATACATACATATATATGCATACATGTTTAAATATTTGTATATATTGTTAGAATAATTTGGTTGGGGGTTCAAGTTGTTGAAATGCTCCTTTTAAATAAGATGGAATCGATTTTAGGATTGTTAAAAATTTGCAAGTTTTTTGTAATGATTTTTTTTTTAAAAAAATAAAAAATTATGGGAGGGTTAGGGCAGCTGGGGCTCAACCCACAGCCGCCCCATGGGAGGCATTGTGGGGAGCCGCGCCAGCCACGCCGCCCCCTACTACCTCTGCGGTGGTTCAGCACTGCCGCCACCACAGTGGTGGCGGGCTGTGTTAAGCACAGCCGAGCCACCCCTATGGGGGCGACTATGCATAGCCGCCGCCACCACGCGGGGTCGGCACTGCTTGACTCGGCCTTCGCTCCGCCTTGCGTCGGCCAAAACCCCCGCCGCCCCCTGCATTAAGGAAACCACGACCAAGAGGAAATCGCGGCCACCCAGGGCTTAGTCTGCGGCGTGCGGCCCAAGGTCTTATGGGGGGCAAGCAAAACAAAATATAAAATAAAATATTTTAATTTAAATATTCAATATTAATGATATATAATATTAAAATTTTATTATATATATATATATATATTTAATATAATATTAGATTATTAATTTAAATATTTGTATAGATGAGATTATGATTTTAATATGTATATATATATTTAAGATATATATATATATATATATATATATATATATATATATATATATATTAAAATGGATGAGAAAATTAATAGCATAATCTAAATTTAATTGGAAAGGTTTTAGAGTATTCTATTATAGTTGAGATTATAAATTTTTTATGTTGAATTGATTAATATTATGATTTCAAAATAATGGAGGGATTTAAATTATTGGGTTCTTAAGCAAATTATTATTCTTTATTTGGAAATAATACATTTGAAAAGGCAAATTAATGGAGATGAAAGTAATATGTTTTAAATAGCGGAATTAATGGATATTAAAATTATTATGTTGAAAAGAGAAAATAGTATTTATTAAAAACAATGTATTTTGATTTGTGGAAACAAATGGTGATTTTACTATTATTTAGAATCAAGTAGGGATTTAAATAATGAGTTTTAATTTCTCCTATTTTCTGGAAATGGTGTATGTTTAAATCAATTTTAAATGAGCAATAGATTATTGATGTTGATAAGGGAAATGGATTTAGTAAATCCAAAATTAGTTTAATTCCTCACAACTTGCCTTCGTGATTATTTCCTCTGGGTTCATGTTTTGGGGAAGGGGTTAAGTGTCTTTTATCTGTAAGTCTTCCAGAGGACCCTAGAGGTTGGGGGTTGTCATCTTGTGATGTCGACTATTTGTTAATTCTCTTGGGTAGTGCATGAAGTTATGTCAATGTTACACCCAGTTTCTATGAACGAGAATGTTTTGGGCCTCCTAAGAAAGGAGTGGATTTTGTAATGTGTGCCTCCTTGTCAAGAGTGGTTTTTTTATTGTTGTTACCTCCAGTGTTTGGAGATGGTTTTATCTTATGTTGCCTCCTGAAAAAGGATTGGACGTGTTATCTTGTTGTTGCACTTTGTACCCTTGGTGTTTGGATGGTATGTGTGTTGTCAAGTAGAAGAGTGGCTTTTGTAGGGGCCAGAGCTCGGAAGAGGTAAACTGGGTAACTTAAAGAGGTGGTTTAATCAAGTGATAACTAAAATAAAACTTAGAAGATTAGGTGGTACTTCTCACTAATCAAGATAATTATGCCTCACTCATAGACACAAGGGCTCATTTAGACTTGGGATGAGTGGGAAGGCCTGGAATGGCAAGGTCATCTATCTTGTTTGTACGAAAGGTATTTGATTCCGCATGAGTGAGTATGGGGGTCGGGAATTTGGTAGAGGCCACCAGGATAACCCATAGTGGGGGTCGGAGCCTAGGAAGGATCCCAGAGGATAACCCATGATGAGTTGTGTGATGACACTCTGTCTAGGACAACAGTTGGTTTTTTATTTTGCATTAGTAAGTATGAGGGCCAAGGATCGGTTGAGACCACCATCTTGACAATCCGCTAAGTAACTCATGATGTGTTGTGTGATGGCACTTTGTGTGACCATAGTTGGTAATTGTTTATTGTGGGTATGGTTTCTGTAACATACCTAATGTGACCACGGTTGGTGTTTGATTTTATGTGTATGGTTCTTTTAACATACTTGATCTGCTTTATTTCTAGAAGCAATGTGACCTTGTAGAGTTGTACTTGCATGGTATTGGAGTTGTATTTGAGTTGCATTTGAGTTGTACTTATGATGTACCTTGGGATGGCCTTGTGTGGCATGTGATTGGTTGTTTTAGTTTGTTTCAGTTTATGTTAGCCTGTGTCTAGAGGTAGATGGTCTTGGCTAGGGTTCCTTGCTACTACCTCCTAGCATGGGGGGTGGGCCTTTGGGTTCCACTTGGTTGGGTGGCATGCACCTAAATCCGTTGGGTTTCTTCTTCATGTTCTCGTGGATGAGACTTCCAGTTGGAGAGCTCGTTGGTTTCAGTTTCTTGCTTTATTTCATTTCAGTTGCTCTTGTAATTTATTTCACCCCTCATTTGTTATCGAGGTGGAAGTTGTAATTGTAATTATGATTATTGATCTTCCCTCATTCGGGGAATGAGAGTTGTAACCTTATTATTTAATGAACGGTTTATTGAAATGGAAAGTTGTCTTTATGCTCGTTGTAAATTATCTTATTGGAATGTATGTGTTTAATTATTAAGTAAATAATTGGCATGGTTTATATTCATGTTGTTGTTGTGGGTTTTAAGTAATCTCAGTCTCGTAACCTTAGGGGATGTTTTCATTGGGAAGCAAACTTGTATAATTATTGTACTTAAACAAAAAAAAAATTAGCCTATTTAAGTAGTTTTTTGCAACATCCTTTAGTGTTGCGTGGTGGGGCGTTACATATTATGCTTAGTATTGTTTCGGTTAGTATGCCTAGGACTCCTTTGTTTAAGTTCTAGTTGATGTGGTTAAGGGACACTACTCTTTTTTACCATGTTGTTGATTGGTGGAGGATCGGACAACCTACTTTTGGTACGGCTATGTACACCTTTGCTAAGCTTCTTCAGTTTGTTAAGTATCATCTTAAGCGGTGGAATTGCCAGTGTTTTGGTAACATCTCTCAGGACAAGGATGTGGCTCAGACTAAATTGAATAAAATTAAGAGGGTGATTCGGGAGAAGGGAGTTACGAAGGTGTTGATGAGAGAGGAGGCTAGGGCTTTAAAAATGGTTGAGGAATGTGAATTGCGTGAAGAGATCTATTGGAAGCAAAAGGGTAGAGTGGAATGGCTGCGAGCTGGCAATAAAAACAGTGCCTTTTTCTTTAATTCTGTGAAGGATAGGAGGCATGGTAATTCCATTTCTGTTATTGTGAATGATAGGGGGGATCGTCTGGCCTCTTTTCTAGAAATCTCTACTAAGGCGTCACAATATTTTGCTTCTTTATTCAGGGAGGAGTTGCCTGGAGGCTCTGAGGAGGAAGCTCAGGTTCTCTCGTGCATTCCCCAGTTAGTGTTCGGAGAGATGAATGAGCAGTTGATGGGATAGATCTCTCTTGAGGAGTTGGAAGGGATTGTGTTCCAAATGAAGAAAGGAAAATCTCCCGGACCCGATGGTTTCCTGATTGAATTTTTTCAAGAGTTCTGGGATATCATAAAGCTGGACCTTCTGGCAGTTGTGCATGAATTTGAGAGGAATAAGCAAATGTTGTGTGCTATGAATTCCACCTTCCTCGCCCTTATTCCCAAATGTGAGGGGGTGGATAGGTTAACTCAGTATCAACCTATTTCTCTTTGCAATGTGGTTTATAGAATTATCTCAAAATTGATGGCTGAAAGGTTGAAGAAGTGGCTTAAAATGTTGATTTTTGAGGAGCAAAGTGGTTTTGTGGAAGGGCACCAAATTCTGGATGGGGTTATTATTGCTACGGAGACTATCCATTCAATGGCTAAATCCTAGGAGAAGGCTATGTTCATTAAGTTGGATGTGGCTAAGGCTTATGATAGGGTCAGATGGTCTTTTATGAGGAAGGTTTTGGTGGCTTTTGGATTTTACGAGGAGTGGATTAAATGGGTCATGAGTTGTGTCACTTCTGTCTCTTTCTCGGTGTTGATAAATGGTAGCCACTCAGAGCTCTTTGATGCTTCTAGGGGTTTGTGTCAAGGGGATTCGCTCTCCCCATACTTATTTTTGCTTCTTGTTGAAGGGTTTGGCCACTTGATCAGAAGAAGGGTCGAGATGGGCATCATTCAGGGTTGGAAGTGGGGGGGAGGTTTGCCCCCGCAGTCTCACCTACAGTTTGTGGATGATACCGCTTTGATGGGGATGGCTTCTATTAGGGAAGCTACTAATTTGAGGCAGGTGTTAGATATTTACCTTAAAGCTTTGGGGTAGTTGATTAATGAAGACAAATCCTCCATCCTCTTTTTCAATACTCTGGTTCCCATTCAGAGAAGGATTACGAATTTTGAGGTTTTAGATAGGATCTCTCCCTTTCACTTATCTGGGTATTCCTATATCTGTTGGAAGACTTCTCAAAGGTTCTTGGCAGGGTATTATTGATAAATTTCGGGTGAAAGTTAACCATTGGACCAATAGATGGTTATATTTTGCTGGAAGGGTTCAACTTCTCAAGTTGATGGTGCAAGCCCTCCCAACTTATAGATGCATGTTGCAAGTGGCTCCGATGGGTTTTCTGAAGGAGCTAGAAGTTATGGAAAGACAATTTTTATGGGCTGGAAGTTTGACTGCTTCCAAGTGGAGCCTCGTCAGGTGGGATGTTGTATGTAGCCCCAAACAGTATGGCGGTCTTGGTCTTCGTCAATCAGCTCTGACAGGGATGGTTGTGACATCTAAGTTGTATTGGAGATGGCGTGTGGAGCAGGACCAAAGTTGGGCCAAGATCTTAGCCCATAAGTACTTCCCGGGAATCCCTCGTCAGGGTCTCCCTAGGTACCCTTTAGAGGGGAAGGGTTCGGTGATTTGGTCAACTCTGCAGAAGGGTGCCAAGCTTATCAAGGATGGTTTATTTTGGATTTGCAGAGGAGGCTCGAATGCCCTTTTTTGGTCGAACTCCTGGGATGGCCAACCTCCCCTTATCTCTCAATTCCCCGAATTGGTTCCTTTGTGTCAGAGCTTTCTTGTGGCTGGATGGGCTAGGGTTAGTGACTTCAAATCTCTCTCTTTTAGGGGTCAATTGGAGGTGGATCATTGGAAGGATCCCTCGAAATGGCCAGATTTTGGGTTGGTGGAAAGGAGTGTTGAGCTTCATAACATCCTTTGCAGAAGGCGATGTTGTTCTCTCCTAGGAGAGGATATCCTTGCATGGAACCACAATCCTAAGGGGGTTTTTTATGTTTCCTCTGGCTATCAAGTACTTTTGGCTCAGAGGTTGGATGGCGGGGAGGTTCACTGGTGGAAAAGAGTGTGGAACAAGCTCTCCTGGCCAAAATGTAACTGCTTTGTGTGGACCTTGGCTTGGAAGAGATGCTTAACCTGGGATAACATCCGTAAGCATGGATTTTTGGGGCCTTCTATGTGTGTTTTATGCATAAATGAGGAGGAGGATTCTACACACCTATTTTTCGGTGCCCCTTTGCTTCTCAGCTTTGGAATTTTTGGTGGGGAGTCTGGAAGAGGCCCTATGTTCATGCTTCTTCTTTGATTGAGTTCTGGGATAGTATGGGTAGACCTCCCTCGATGGCTTCCTTTTTGCAGGATGTCTGGTATGCTGGTCCTACCTTTCTTCTTTGGCAAATTTGGCTAGAGCGGAACCGGAGAATCTTCTGGAGGGAGACGCTGGTGGTTTACCAAGTGTGGTGGTGTCTGTTAGGCATGATTCAAGAATCGATTGCTACTAAAAGTGAGATGGTCTTCCCTCTGGAGAAAGGCAATGTTGAGGTGGTGGTAAGACTGGGTCTACAAGAAATTCCTTCTTCTATTGGTAGTAGATTTCGTAGGCACGAAAATAAAAGAATCCAGCGGGTGGGCAGGTGGTTACCGCCTCCGAATGGAGTTTTGAAGATCAATATTGATGGCTCTTCTAGGGGTAATCCTGGGCCTGCTGGGATTGGAGGAATTGGAAGAGATGCTTCGGGGTCGGTTATCTTTCTTTTTTCAATGCATGAAGGGGCTCAGACTGTTAATTATATGGAAGGTTTGTCAATTCTTTATGCAGTGGAGAAGGCTCTTTCTCTCAGATGGAGAAAGGTTATTTGTGAAGTGAACTCTCATATTTTAATTAATTTGGTTAATGACTTAAAGGTGACTGATATTAACTGGCAACTAGTAGGGGTGGTTCAGCCAATTTTGCAGGTTAGTTCTATGTTGGAGGTTGTGTCCTTTGTTCATATTCCATGGGAGTGGAATCGTGTTGCTGACTGCTTGGCCAGGTGGGCTTCCGAGCATGTGGATGGCTGGAAGGTTGAGGATTGGAGACAGGTTTCTCCCAAGCTACGACAGGATTTGGATTGGTTACTGGAGGAAGACAAGACTTTGTAGTTGGTTGGCTTCTGTTTCTTTGTTTGGTGGGTTGTCTCTGGATGGTTTCTGGGGCTTTGGCTCTTGATCTTGGTTGTAATGTTGTGTTCTCAATTTCAATAAAAAATTTACCCCTCTTTTTTCAGAAAAAAAAAGACCTAAAACCAATGGTTATTAATCTACTTGTGGTGTAAGGTACAACATCATGCTTGAAGTTACTCAACATGTACCTTATTGAGGAGAGATAGGATTTGTTTGGAGGTGTCAAAAACTTCAAGGGAAGAGGAAAGGTGAGTCATTATGCCACTGGAACCCTATCTATTCTCTCTTATGAGTGGAATGTGCATGCACAATCCTATGGTATTTTATTGCTTGGACCCACATTAGTGCGACACACCCTTAATGAATAGCTAGGCTATATTTCTTGGCATGTCTTCTTGTGAAGAACAATGAAATACCATTCAAAAACTAATACCCCCCTTTTCCTTGATTCCTACTCTCTATCACAAAAAATTTGCACTTCGAAGCTCGGGTTGAAGATGAAAATAGCGGAGACTTCACAGACCCAACTAGAATTAGGTAGTCCTTGAAACGAGCTATCCTATGACTATAATTTTAATAAACTTTGGTTTTATTATGTATTTGTTTTTTTAGTTTTATTAAATATAGGGTTTTCACCAAAAATCAAGCTCTTTGTTTTGCACATGTGGAAAAATAGCAGATTATCAAAAAATATGAATGCACCAAATATTGAAGTCCTTGATCCAACAAAAAAAGAATTGAATTTCGATACATGTACAAAAAAAGTTACATTGTATATAGTCCGCCTATGTCCGAGTTATAATTGGTTTGACTTTGAAACTTGATTAAGGATAAAATATTCAATAAAAAACTATGAGACCAATTGGAAGCACTAGATATCGTAGTTACAAATCTAAATTCAAAAGAATTAGAATTTTAGCCTTCATAGAAAAATATTTATGTTGTATACGGTGAATGCCACTCCTTAAAAATGATGTTTTCTAAAAAAAACTAGTTTTCGAAGGAGATGGAAAAATAAGTGCAATCTGATTCCAAAAAAAATGAAAAAAATATATTTATAATCTATAAACAAAATTTCACGAAACTCTAGTTTGCATCATCTTCAAATTCCTCGTATTTTAGCCGCTATAGGTGCCCGAAAGTGAAGATTTAGTTACAAAAAATCATTTCAGTGTCCAATTTGGCCAAAAATTGTAAACCAGTATTGTGGGATCACCCTATGTTGCGTATGGAATTTCTTATCAAATCTATTTCAAAAATTGAGATGACTCTACTTCAGCCATTGTTGTGTTTTTGGTGCATAAAATGGTAAAAGAAAACAAGCAGTTTGATCTATGTGGATTAATCCTTGAAAATCTTGCCAAAAACATAAGAATGACATTGGTAGAAGGATACCCTTTTCATTTTGGGTCCTTGCTTACATGTCCGGTACTCTATTCTTTGGACTCATTACCGAGAAAGAAATATGTTAAGTGGGAATCTGGGATTCTCGTGGCAAGACAAATATACAAATACTTGGAAGGCTTGGAAGATAAAATGAGTCTGTAAAAACTTTTTCTTATCTTTGCAAAAAGAAATAAGCTCTGATGAAGTTATGGCTAGTTGATTTGAGGAAGTTTCTTCCTCTAGGAAAAAATAATTGGAAGTTGTTATCAGTGATTCCCCTCCGGAATCAAAGAAAAGAAAAGTTATCTCTAAAAATATCATTGTTATTCCAAAAGAGAAGGAAGAAGGAGAAGAATCTCCACCTGGATCTGAATCTTCTAATCCTAATGACATTTGAAACATGCTAGTTAAAGGGAAAATGAATAAAATTGGTGAATTATGGAGTTCGGCCTCTCCTATTGACAGACTTAAAATTGATGATACTCTAGTTAAGTATCTACTTCGCAAAGGTATTGATATATTTATTTATTTTTATTCCTTGCCGAAAAATTTAGTTGAGGTAATTGAAGAAAGAGTATTGCTTGAAGGTCCAGAAGGACACAAGTTGGAAGCCTTAGTTGAAAAGAGATGTTCTAAATCCAAACAAAAGCTATCTAAACTTATCATGGAGATGAAGAAGTGCATAAAATAAATGTCAGATATTTACAAGTATTGCCTTTGGTGGGCTGCTGCAGTTGATAATTTCAGAAGCAGGATTGAAGCAATAGAATCTGAAGTGAACAACATTGGAAAGAAGTTTGATATTTTTGAAGACAAAGAGGGAAAGCAAAGGCTGAGATTTGGTGAACTACAAGCTGACTAATCATTGTGTAGAGACAAAGGGATGATGTAGTGAAGACCTTCTAGATTCTTAAGGAAATTATTGAGGTTTGGTTAGACCATCTTTCCAGAATACTCTCTGATGTAGAAGATTGTGAAAGATAATGATCATCTGATGATTGGTTGTATTGGAAAGCATATGCACAAGAATGGATTCTGCAGTGCTTGAATGGAATTTGAAGGAGAGATAGGGAATGGGAAATTAAAGGGGAATTTTTTGAATTGTGTTTTGAACATGTCATCAATGCCAGAGGGGGAGATTGTTGGAAGTATGGAGAAGATTAGTCTTAAGTTGTCATTGGTGTCACCATGTTGGTTTGGTACCTTGAATCGGTGTGCAGAACAAACTTATCTCATTTGATATTTGATTTGGTGTTTTGGTCTACATATTCTCTCTGGTAATCATTGTGTCTTAAGTTTTTGGGGAAAGGCCTATGATCATTGGAAGCGGGTATATATGTATTCTCAGATATTCATATGTTTGGATGATGCATTGGCATCGGTTTTTGAGATTCCTCTTTGTTATTAGGTTAATCATGATCGACCTAATAATCAATTAATTATATTGCGGTTATATGTACGACCTAGCTTTGGTCCCAACCGACATAATATTGCATGACACAGTTGAATTACTTTTGGAAGCTGACCTAATTGATATATGCAGATATATCAGGTATATATACAATATGGTTTGAAGATGAAATGCATGAAAAGGAAGTAGTAATGCGAGCGAGTACAAGAATGCATGTGTTGATAAGAGAAGTGTGTGAATTGAAGAGTGAAGATTTTTTTTTGTCATGTTAATGAATACTCTAAGCATCAATGGAACTGAATTTGCACTTGTGGTGTAACTTCATTTTAATTCTAGCGGTTAGCCATTTTTTTGTTTCTATAATCTTTGTAGGCAATGAGCCTCCTTGCCTAGATAGTAAGTCCTTGTAAGTAGTGAGCTTTTGTATCCGGGCAGTGAGCCCTCTAGCAGTGAGCCTCCTTTTGTAACCAGTATTGATATAACTATATATTATGAGCTAATACTCACCTTGGTTTTTCCCTCATTGGGTTTTTCACATAAAAAATTTGGTTTTCTTATGTTGTGGAATTTCATGTTTTGCTCTTGCTCTTATATGTGTTATGCAGTAAATTAATTAAAAGGTTTTTGTTCAATAAGTTTTAGAAGATACTGATTCACCCCCCTCTTGGTATCTTGAATATTTCGCAGTATCATGTTATGAAATCAACAACCTTTTCATCTTTGTTTTGTTTACATTACATTAAATTGGCTAAGGTCATCTTGGGACCCATGTGCACTTGGAAATGGTTAAGAAATGCATCAACAAGCTCATTTAATGAACTAATTGAGTTATTCGATAAAGAAATAAACCACTCCAAGGTAGTGTCTTTTAAGGATCTAGGGAGAATTTTAGCCAAGAGTTTATCCTCAAAAATGAAGTCACTACATAAGGTTGTGTATGTTGAGACATGGTTACTAGGGTATCCTTTTCCACCATATTTTTCAAATATAGGAATCTTTATGCCTTGTGGAATTTGTTCTCTCAATATCTCCAAGGATAAAGGGTTTCTTTTGACATATTGTGAAGGTTGGCCATTTTGATTTTGGTTCAATGTGCTAATTTATTGTTGGAGGGATGAAATATTTTGTAGGAGTTGGTTAAGGATTGGATTATTGTTTGTGTTGTGAGATGGAGGTGAATAAGGTGGAGGTATATGTGTATTCAAAGGGCAAGTGAATTGTAAGTTTGTGAGGGGAGATGGATTAGGAGATATGAGATTTGAATGCACAAAGATAAAGGGATTCCTAGTGGAAATACCTAAGGTGGTATTGGCATTGCTAGTGGGTTGTTTAGTTATTGTAATAGTCAGATTAGTGTATGTGGTAATAAAGGTCATAGTTGTGGAAGGAGGAATTGGATTTCCACCTTGAATTTGAGTATATCCCAAAGTTTGAGCGCAGCTAGTTATTGTAGGAACATATTTATCAATAATGTGTGTTAGGCTACACACAATCTCTATTCCTTGTTCATTATCAAACATTTTCCTCATGTTATCTATGATAGGAATTGTAGTGCCAATAATGTATTCAGAACTCACAAAGTTTTGCAATTTCTCTAAATCTTCATTCATTTGTTTTAACTCTTCTTGAGGGACATTGGAAACCATTGTGTCAACATCAGTCACATTGGTTGTGGGTAGGGTGTTCATTGTTAGAATTGTGAAAAATAAAAAAACCATGAGCCACAAGATCAAACAACAAACAAATACACCTTCCATGCAAGAGATCTACAAACAATATATGCAATATTCCTCAATAAAAAAAGCTACAAAAGCAAGAGACTATCAAAATATATGAAATCTTGAGTGATAATTACAATGAGGGTTGAGTACTATATAGGAGAAAAACCCTAAAAGCATAAAAGCATTCTCAAGTTTAGCTTAAGTGAATGAGAATAAATTAGACTAATAATTAATTAAAGAGTAATTAATTATTAGCTAATGCATGATTACTCTAACATCCCTCTTAAGATGAACTTAGGGAGTACCTAAAAATAGAATGCATGATGGGTCCCAACAAACAAGGCCTGGTTAGGTACCCATGTACAAACAAAAGATCTCTCAAAATAGGAGAAAAAGAGAAAAACCTTGTGGGAGAAAAATCCTCTCCAAAAGAGAGAAAGGTGAATGACGGAATAAATAGCCTTCAAATCAAGGTGTGAAGGATTGAGAAGCATCCAACCAAAACAATGTCCTAAAAAAAAACATGTAAAACATCACTAAAGCACGAAGTTGTAGACTGATGTCGAATGATAATTGATATGGTGCTGAAATGAAGAACCTCCTCTGAAAAAAATGATGATTAGGATCAAGATAACAAGAATCTACACGAGTGCCCCAATGGCACTACTTGAATTAGATGGCAAACAAAGGCAAAAACATCTGGTAATTGAAGATTCAAATTTCAAGATCAAAGAGACTATAATATGCATGAGTGCCCCCAATGACACTACTCGAATCAAGTGGCAAACAAAGGTAATCATCTGGAAGTCGAAGATACAGGTCCAATACATGAATCTACATGAGTGACCCCAACGACACTACTCAACATGCAAGATGCAAGTCAAAAATATAGGTACCAATAGTTTGAAGAACACTGATCATGAGAGAGACAATAATCTACACGAGTTCTCCCAATGACACTACTAGAATCAAATGGAAAAAAAAGGAAAACATCTGGAACTCGAAGATACAAATGACACATGAATCTATATGAGTGACCAAAAATGACACTACTCAACATGCAAGATGTAAGTCGAAAGTACAAGTACCCAATAGTCTTTAATCAAATGAAAATAGAAGGTCACCTCTAGAAACACGAATGCAAGAATGTCCATATGGTAAATGATCCATCTCACCTCAAATACATGTAACCAGCCACTGATGTACGATGCATTTGAAAGTACATAGGAACAAGAACTAGATACATAGATCACTCCAACACGAAACCAAGGAAGCATTAGCATCAATAGTAGAAACCCCCCCATAATGTTGAAAAGGGAGAGCCATGACAGGTACACTAAAACTGTGTGAAACCAAGAAGTGCATGTAGGAGAAATAACCTGTAAATAAAAGGGTGTACAAACTAAGCCACACGCGCATGAGGCACGAATCTCTGGGATTCACTACTATTGTGGAAGGGACACTCACTTGAAAATTTTTTGATTCCAAACCAAAGAAAAACATCAACCCACCATGACACTTTATATCATAGTGCAATTACAAAAGGCACATCAAGTTGTGCAAAATCCCCAAAAAATATACACCGGAATGGCACATAATCTCAATGCGTCTACAAAATAATATGTGCAAGAAAAATATGCCTACAATACTCAAATAGGATAAAATACTAGAAATACATGTAAAACAACAAAAAACAAGTCATCCCACACAAACAACAAGTTCTCAGGAACTAAAACGACCAAGTAATTCACTAGAGTGCAAAAACACAAAAAACTAAATAAAATATACCTAAAGAGAAATATGGAAAAGGTGCAAGGATAGAACTGAAGATCTATGAAAGACGGTTCCAACGTTGTTGGAATTGCGAAAAATGAAGAAATTGGTCAAAAGTTATGAGCTCAAGACTAAAAACAACACCTTTGACTTTAACATGCTATAAAATGCACCAATAACAAAATTAGGTGATGAGACCCATACCAATGGAAAGTTGGTGGAACCAACTTTTCAATGATATCTTGTTCACCAAAATTCGACATTGTATGCCTAGGTTATGGTGAAAAGAAAAAAATTGCTCCCTTAGGCTAGAGAAGGGGACTTGGGACCCTTTGCTAGGTTTCCATATGGATGACATCGTGCTGACATTAATATTTGTATGGATGATGCCAACCTGATGTCATCTGAAATATGCGGGAGAATATTCCCTAGTGTGTCGAACAAAAAAAATTGCCCCTTGCAAAAAAGTCGGTCGCTAGTATATTCTAATCAAAACAAAATATTTCGTTAGGTTTGTTGGTGCTGAAAAGTTTTTAAAAAACTATCTTTTTTTTTGGGTTGCTAGTACGGTCCTGTGTAGGGTATTAAATGCTCGCCCTTTTTTTTTTAAATAATAATCGCCCCTTAAGAATTAAAACTACTTTTTAAAAAGATTTTTTTTAAAAAAATTAGATTTAAAAAAAATCAAAAAATAAAAAAATGACATTTTTTAAAATTATCAAAAATAGTGCAAAGAGACGTACAAGGCCGTACAAGCCAATATACAATTTTTTTTTGCTTCAGAAGCTCTCGATGTCGAAATAGGGTGAATTTATAGTCAAAATTTATGGAATTGACCTCCTGAATCCAACAACGAGGTTCTTTTTGCGCCAAAAATATAGCTATCCTCTGGATTTGGAAAAAAAGCAACCGCTTCAAACCCTCATAGATTTGACCTCATGAGTCCAAATGAGGTAAAAAAAAGAGGCAAATCTAACTTTCTCGTCAAATCTAAATCCAAAGGTGATGTCCTTTTCATGCCAAAATGTACCCAAGACTTCCACCTTCTAAAGTTGCAAAAAAAACAAAAGGGATTCAAATCTAAAGCCTGTAACCCTTGTTGAAGAAACATAATCTCATAAATCAAGAAGGGTTTCGATGAATACACATTCTGATACCATGTTATAATTTTGAAAAACCATGAGCCACAAGATCAAACAACAAATAAATAAACCTTCCATGCAAGAGATCTGCAAACAATATATGCAATATTCCTCAATAAGAAAAGCTACAAAAGCAAGAGACTATCAAAAAATATGAAAGGTCAAGTGAGAATTACAATGAGGGTTGAGTGCTATATAGGAGAAATCCCCTAAAAGCATAAAAGCACTCCTAATTTTAGCTTAATTGCATGAGAATAAATTAGACTAATAAATAATTAAAGAGATTAATTATTAGTTAATACATGATTACTCTATCAGTCATGGGAAATGAGGTACCAAAACTATGGTCCATAGTGGGTTGACTAGTATCAACACTATAAGTGAAAGAGTTGGAAAACTCAAGATCCATGGTGAGTGTAGTATCACGGGATGGCACGAGTCTCAAACTACGTCTCACTATAGTATTGGTAATAGGAAACCAGGTCGTGAAGCTCATACAAGTTTCACCAAACCTAAGTCCAAAATGGGGAATAGGCATTAGATAAATGCAATCAAACACCCTAGAATATGAAGTGAAATGTAACTATGTAAAAATAGATAGCAATTTTCAGGTTTTAAACAAGATAATTTATTGATTATGTTATGCAAAAACTTGAAAAATGATGTCTTTTAATGCCAATTTTGAATTTAAACATTGCACTCAATTTGACCAATTGAACCTAATGCAAATAATGATATTTTTTTTAATTTCTGAAACTGAAACCCAGATTTAATAGTAGATTAGAATGAAGTAAACAGAGACAAATCACTACCCAAATTTTTGAAAAAGAACCTGTACAGGGATTGATTCACCCTAGGGCAAATGGGTCTTAGCACAGGGGTTGCAAAAATTTAAATCTAAGTCTAAGGTTCAATGCTAGGGTTTCTTGTTTTAGACTATAAATTGTGGTTTAAGTGACTGATTTTTCTAAATTTTGATTTCTAAATGCAAGTGAAATGAATGAGAAATGATGAATAATATGACACTTTTTGAGATGCAATTTCAACTTAATTTGTAAATGTAAATGATTGAAAAGTACACTGATATGCAAGTACTATGCATGCAATTTCTATTTTTTTTTTAGATTTTAAAGGATGAAAAATACAAACCTAAAACCCTAAATGAGTCCTATATGAGATTCAAACTAATACAATACAATGAAAACTATTGCAAATCCTAGATCTAGGGTTTGAATGGACTACAATTTTAGAATTTTAGATCTACAATGTTGGGTTCACCAAAATGAAATGTGGGAAAATGTGGGTGTGATGGATTTTTAATGGGGGTATGCACCTACACTTTCCTTCCTTGTTTCATTAGGAAAAAGAGATCCCTAAGGGAAAGATTGACTTGCAACCCTTAGGTGAGTCAATCTTGATGAAGATATTTCTATTTTCCTTATGACTTAGGATGGGGTAAATCAACCTGAAATGCACTTTTGGGAGATAAATGAAAAATACCAAATAAATTCAATTATGCAATGTAACACATGGAACATTTAATTTAAACCTTAATTTGATAAAATCCAAAAATTTTCAGCAAATCTGAGAAAGTTATGATTTTATGCACCTATCACAAAATTTTTGTGTTGAGTGTCCTCTCGGGACTCATTCACCTAAGGGTGAATGGTTCTTGCTACAGGGGTTCAAAATTTTATTTTATAGTCCTCTGCTCCTAGGTCTACACTCCTGATTCCTCTGGGTTTCACAGTCAGAAATTCAGAATTAAATTTTGAAAGTGATTTTTCATGGCTTGACGACAATGTTGACAACTTTGCAACTTTGACAACTTTTACAATTTTACAATTCTGATAGATCTTCAATCCTTCTTCAACCTAAGATTTGTAAAACACACAAGAGGGAAAAATTGTTTGTTTTTGGTGGATGGGGGTTTGCCTTGTTCAAACCCCATTTTGGTAATTAAACCTTGAAATGAAATGGTGAAGCATGAAAGGAATGATGAATGAACAATTACTATGTTGCAACTCACCAAACCCTTGAGTGAAACCCTTGAAGGACTCAAAATTAACACATATCTCCAAGGTCTTGATCTTGCATGAAATGGCTTGATTGATGATGTGATATTGATGCTTTAATCTTGACTTGAATGCTTGGAACCTACATCACAATGTTAGCTCCAAAAACATGCATAGATGCAAATAAGTTTGACATGATGCTTGAGATCTTGAATGCTACAGAAAATGACTAAGAAATATGCTTTTGAACACCTTTTTTAATAATTGTAGCTCTTGTTAAGTTCACCTCTTGCTAGATAGATTTGAATTCATAAAAAGACCCTATATTTATAGACAATTTTTTAATTTCCTGAAAATTAAACACTACAAGTTGACATTTGAAATTGAATTTGGGATCATAAAAAGGCCGCCAAAAACATATTAAAATTTTAAATTTAGAAACTAAAGGGAACCCATTTTCCCAAGGGTGAATGGGTGTTGACTTAAATTGCCAGAACCTATTCCTTTCAGGGTGTTAAAAATGATAATTGTATTAATTAAATATTGATTCCCCTTTCAAAAATTAAAATTAATTAGGCTTGTAAACACATAACTGGGCCAATTAGATGCTTAATTAAGTCCAATTAATTAAGGGACCCAAACCTAGTGTGAAAATGTGAAGGAGTACATTTTTCAACACTACAGTACAAAAGAAAAGGATGATAATTTAAAAAATTATAATATGAAAAATTTAAAGAAAAATATTTGAAACAAGGGAAGTTTTTCTTCCAATAATAGATTGATACACATCACCCACCATAGCTATCTAGGCATGCAACTTACACTAGGAAAACCTAATTATTTTCCATATTTTGTCCAAATTCTATAAGGTAATAGAATTGATAAACAAAATAAACTATTTTTTTAATCTATGAAAATTAGTTGCGGTTGCATGAGATTTTATTCATCCAAAAAAGTTGTAACATTATATTTATAATATATAAATGGCATCTAATGCCAACACCCCCGACCTCCTTTGGTTTGCAAATCTCATCCCACACAATCAAGGCTATTTTGTTCTTCTCCTCATTCCCTTGCCAAAAGAACTTATGCATCATCTGATTAAACTTTTGACTAACCCCCACAAGTAATGCCAAGCATGACAACAAGTATATAGGGATAGATGAGATTACTAATTTATAATCAATTACAACTCAAAATAATTAGATGTTCCATAGAATGAAGAGGTTAAAGAGGTTTTTAATATTGGTAAATATAATATTTTTGATGTCTTCAGAGGTGCTAAAGAGGGCTCCATTGTTTTTTATAAGATTTTTAAATGGATTTTCCATTAATTGAATATGACTAATGTGAAAGTGAGGGGTGTTGCAAGCAAAGCGAAGGATTCCTCTGTTCAAGATCAAATCTATGATCTGATGAATTCCCTGAAGATTGTGGCGGAGGAAACGCTTATGTTGAAGCATAATCTTGAAGGAAGAATCCTCACCTTGGAAAATCTCATGGAAAGGATTTATGCTAATCTAGATAAAGGAAGGGAGGGAAAGAAAACTGGGTTTAATGTTGAATCTGTTGGTATGACTTTCCCTGTGGATAATGTTAAAAATGGTAAATATTTTTTTGATGATATTACTGATGGCAAGTTGATGGAAGGTAATAAACTTGGCGATAAGGGTGTGAGCCATGTTTTGATTAAGGAGGTAAAATCGGGTGGGCCTGGGGTTAGAACCCGTAACAAGACCAAAGCTCAAGCTGGTGCTATTTCTCATGATTTGTCTATTGTTGGGAATGATGGCATTAAGAATGTGGCTTGTGATTTAGAGGTTGTAGATATTCTGAATAATATGTAATGCTGCTGGGTGGGTTCCTACTTTTTTGTTATCCGTTTGTTGTGGTCTTGTTGTGGATGGGATGTTATGCTTTAGTTGACTATATCTTTCATTACAACTGATTTTTTGTGTAAAGGGTTTCAGGCCCCTTCAAAACCCATTTTTTACCTTTAATCAAGACAAGCATGCATTCATTGTTGGCATAGTCAATCAATTATGACTTAAAAAAAATTAAGAGATATTATTATAGAGGGACCCACATATATTTTTAGGTCTAAGTAGAACATTCCCTATCCCCATTAACTCTAATAAATACTCCCTCATAGATTGGCATTTTTTTCTCTTAGGTCTCTTAAAAGACTTTATCGAAAGCATGTAGCCTAAAAGGATCGAGACACCTGGTGTAATGTCCCTAGATTTTTAATGAAAACAACAAGTTTGTAATATAAAAAAAAAACCTTCACCAGATTATATCCAAATAGAAATAATTAATTATACTCAAATATCACCAATAAATAAATAGACAACATAGATTTGCACAAAATGGATCAAACTCTACCAATAAATTATATTGATTAAGATCTTATTTCTATAGAAAATAGAACTATTATGGAATTTATTACAACATCAAATACATTATGTAACAAAAAATTCTCAAATGAATAATTGAACTTCCATGTAACTCCTTGAAGCTCTAATGTAATCCCTGAGTGAGAATTACCTTAATAACTAAAGGTTTTTGATCCTCTGATTCTAGTAATCAATGGGTTTTCATCCATAGAATATCAATTGAACACAAAGTGCCCAAAAGATACAATAAGACAATATGGATGATTAAAATTGAAATGTTTTCCTAGTTTTATATACCACCCAACCAAAATATCAAACTAGTCATCTTAGACCCAAAATGGTGCCAAGGCCCAAATTTGAATTCTACACTACATCACAGGTTGGCCTTATAGGCCTTGCAAACTTTCCATTAAAGGTTTAGAGTCTCTCCTTCCTTTTGACTTGGTACAGGTCAGGCGGTAGCTCTAACACATAATTTCCATTGTGTCATTGAGTTTTTTCTATCATTTCACTATAGTATGGGTCAAACAATATCCTTGAACCCTGATTTCCAATGGCTCTCTGGAACATTGGGAAGCAACCTTGATCCCCAATCTTTGATAACACTTTGGAATGCATCAAGAAGAAACTCCAGTCCTCGATCTTTGACAACACTTAAACATGGATTTGAAAGCAGCTTCAATCCTTGATCTCTAATAACTCTTTGGCATGCATCACATAGCAACCTCAATTCTTGACCTATGATAGCTCCTAGGCATGGTTCAAACAACTTTGATTCCAAAACTTTGAGATCACCTTGGGCAAGCAATATTTTATCTATATTTCTAGAAAGGGACATGACAAAGAGGGTAAGGGTATGCTAATAGATTGGGATAATGGTACATAAGATGGACTAGTAGAGATTAATAGGATGGTCCAATATGGTATAATGGAACATAGGGTGAAATAAGAGAGGGTACAATGGGATGGGAATATAATGGGATAATGTAATGTAGAATGGACTAATAAAGATTAGTGGAATGGGCTAGGAGGGGATCACAGAACATAGGGTGAACTATTAGAGATTAACGAAATTGGATTAGGAGGGAATAATGGAACAAAGGGTGAATTAGGAGAAGATAATGGGACAAGACCAAGAGGAGATGATAAAAAATAGGGTGAGATAAGATGGAGTAATGGGATGGGAATAGAAGGGGATAATGAAACATATGATGGACTAGTAGATATTAATGGGATGGATCAAGATGGTATAATAGAACATAAGGTGAACTATTAGAGATTAATGGTATGGAATCAAGAGAGAATAATGGAACATAGGGTGAATTGGAGGTGTTTAGGGTTATATTATAGGACATAAAGTGGGATCTTGAGTTGTGTAGTATTAATCGAGAAGAGATTTGATTGATAATGAGTGGAAGGAAATGTTTCAAGTGTAAGGGTATGTGTATAGGATGAAATATGGAGGGAGGTGGTATAATATTGAAGGGGGTGTGAAAGGTTGGGCTATGTGATGTAAAATGGGTAAAATGTGCATGGGGGTGCACATTGAATCCTAAATATATATGGGGTCTCACAAAACCAACTAAAATTCCATCCTCTAATGGATATGGGAAAGAAGACATTATGGTAGGTTCCTCATAACATAATTCATTCACATCACATGTCATATGAATTAACTAGTTTAAGGATGAGGTAGCCTAAAATGAGCATGAAATAAACTATATGTGAGATGATTTCCCACTATGATCTACCATCATAAAAATTGAAATGTGTCCCTAAAAAATAGTGCAAAGTAAGTGGATGGATGAAAGGTAGTAGTCATATGGAAACCAAGGGATATGAAAATGGATTATTGGTGTCATGTAACTTTTTCCCCAAGAGAAGAGAAATATATATAAATAAACCTTTTGAATTAAAAGGGAGATAGAAAATAAAGGATATTATGATCCTTTGGTTAAAAGAGAGATTAATAAAGAATATTTATAAACACTCTTTAAAAAAGAAGAAGAATAATTATTTATTTAAATAATTATTAAAAGGAAACCTTTTGTGAAGGGTGTGATGGTTTGGAAACCACCCCTTAAAAGGATATATAAATCATTCATGTGAGAATTGAGAGGGACATTCAAGAAGAGAGAACATTCAAGGAAGAAGAACAACCAAGGAAGAAGGAAGTGGTTGGTGAACTATGGACATGATGGAGGAGGGGCACATCTATAGTGTGTGTCCAACCTGGGGTACAAGTGCGTGCACTCGGGACGGTCCTGGCCAGGGCATGGTTTTGTGGCACGAGTGTTGAGCATTGTTCCGATGGGACCAACACTCGTGTAGAGCGACAAAGTGTGCTTTCCTCCTAGGCTGCTCCATGGCAAGAGCCAGTACCACTAACATATTCCTAGGGGTTGAGGATGGACCCACGGTGTAGTATGGGATGCATCGAATCCTCTCCCCATTTGTCCAATGGTGCAGAAAACCAGAGCAAAGAATAGGACCCACGATGTAGTGTGCAATACATCGATATTATTTCTATCTGGAATGCATTATGGACATGTTGTTGAGTACTTTGTCACTGATGTGAAGGTGTTTAAACTGAGAGTGGCTTTTGCAAGTATTATTATTTAGATAAGTATTAAAACCATTTATTCTAAATTATATTGAGAATATATATATGATTTTGGTGTTAATGTATATGAATTATACGAATGTGTATTCCATTTATTAGGTTAACTATATATTTTGGAATTTCTTAATAAACTCACCCATATTATCTTTTGCATTGATTATTTGCATCAAGAATATTGTAGTTTTTTTTATCTCTGTTCTAATATTTAATCTACTAAATCAGTTGCTAACACTTCAATAATTTTGAAGGAGAAGTGGCATTACAATTGGAATGATGGGAAAATAAATAGTAGTTGAAACATATAAAAAGGTGACCCTAGGTCCTGAATGCAAAGAACTTAAGATGCAAAAGGGCCTTTTTCCAAGTTACATTAAGATGTAGATCAACAAGGTGATTATATTGACTTACAACCATGAAGGGGAGCCAATCAGGCCCAAATCTACATCTAATTGAAGATGGGAATGGATTGGAAATGATTTTGAATGATTAACTTAATTAGACTATGTGAAGGAGTGCAAAGGACAATGTACCTTCTCAAAAAAGTTAATTTCAGTGTGCCTTAGGGGACTCAGACACCTATGGGTGTATGGGTCTCTGATAGGGGTCCTAAAAATGCTTTTGGGGTCCTCTAGTGCTAGATTTGAGCTTTCAATTCCTGATTGCAGAGTTTCAAGAACGTCGTCAGATAATTTTGTAGGTGATTTTATGTGGCTTGACAACTTTGAGGGCTTTGAATGCAACGATGGAAAATTTTCCTTCAATCCTCTTCATTTACCTATAACCTAAACATTCAAAGAGGAAAAATGTTGGGCCATTTAGGATTTTTCCTCAATCGAACCCTGTGTAAGTCTTTCCACTTCCACAATGGCAATGCCAATGATAAAAAAATGATAATTGAAATGAAGGAATGATGAAATCACAAAATGCTGCAACTCACCACCCTTCAATGGCTTCCTTGAAGGACTAAATTCATACACATCACCTCAAGCATTTGGATCTTGCTTTCTTGAATGCTTGAGTGCTTTGGAGACATACAAAAAGGGTTAGCCTTCACAAAACCATGATGACATGAACACATAAACTCACATGCAATTTGACATGATGTTTGGATCTTGAATTGCTACAATATTAAAACATTTAAATTTTTCTGTTAAAAATAATTCTTGATCATTATTTCTCCTTTTATTTTCCTTCTAGTTTCAAATGGTGAAAAGACTAGGTATTTATAGGCATTTATCTGATTTCTCAAAAATTAGATCCCCAAAGCCGACACTTGAAATTTGAATTTTAAATGTTAAAATATCGTCAACAACATGCCCAAAATGGGTCCTGGATAAGAAGGGGGCTTCCTAGACCAAACTTCTAGGACATTGAATGTCTAGGGTAATTTAATGATTGGATGCATTTATTCAATGCTTGCAGTTTGTTGAAAAATGGTACAAATGGGCTCTAAAATGCATAATTTTAGGATATTACGGGGTCAATTAGGCTCAATAATTTAGGGGAACCAAAACATAATGTTAAATTATTAAGGGTGACAATTTTCTATGCTACAATAGTGAAGACTAGGCAAGGTAATATCACTAGCCAGTTGATAATAAAGCATGTACTTTAATTTATTTATCAACTAGCTATAATTAGTAAATAATCAAATAATCTAAATTTTGTATTATTTTTGTGAGGATATGGTATGAGAATTGACACCAAAGATAATATCCATGCATTAGGCATAGAGAAAGGATTTAACCACTCATATTTTAAGGTCCTATGGGCATGATACAAAGAAAATACCTTCCAAGATTGAACTAGACTTCTTACTACGAAAATTTATAATCATTCAAACTATCAAATATCAAATTGATATGGCAAAGAGGATGCACCTTTAACTCTGGGATTTAATTTTTTTACACAAAGTTGTCTCATTTATTCTTGGCTTCATGCTCCTTCAATATTTAATTTTTCTACGATGATGATTGGATGGTGAATGGAGGTCTCAACCTTCTATTGCGCTAAGGCACCCAAGACCTAGCACGTGTATGTTCATGGTTTCTGGTGTGCAAGTTGGGTGTTGGTTGTTGTGCGAGAGGGTGTGATCTGCAGGGTTCTTTCTATTTTGTTTGATCTCTTCTTTTTGGTGTTGAATTTGGAGAGGTGTGGTGTGATGGGTTTTGCCTTGGCGTCGAGTCATTGTTGAAGGAGTTTATAAATCTGCATTGGGCTTGTCTTGTGGGGCGTGACAATGCTATTTGTTCTTGGTTTGAAGCCAGGTGGAGATCAGTGGTGGGTGGTGCATAAAAAAGCTCGGGGTATTGGGCTTTTCCCCTCTTGTGACTGGGAGTTTGCATGCCCATTTGGGGGTTGTGTGTTTGGTTATGACTCCCGGGGAATCGTCAGAGTATGTTCATTTATATTTTCATTTGACGGTTGGTGCTAACATACCTAATCAAAGTGCGAAGGTTTTTTATAATAATTTTTTTTACCAGATTTGAGGTTTGGCGGTGCAGGTTCATCTGGTGGGTCTTGGATAACAAAAATCAGTGAATGTTTAGAACGATGTAAGGAGTGGCCAAAGCTAGATATACCAATGGAGATGATTGCAAAGTATATAGAATACTATATGAATCATTCATTATATTGCAAGTTTTTGGGGATGCGGGTTTCGCTATAATTTTTGGATTCTTGGGCCCAACAAACTTGGCAGCCAGAGGGAGAGATGGATATAATGCTTCTAGCAAATAACTATTTCATGGTAAATTTCAATTGCATAGCGGATCAAAATAAGGCTTTTGAATGAGGTCCTTATTTTCATAATCAGATCAAACTATTTATCAAACCTTGGTATGCGGGTTTCAACCCTGCGGAGGAGCTTTCAAATCAAGTTTCGGTGTGGGTTCGACTTCCTCGATTTCCAGTGGAGTGTTGGCAGGAGGATTTTTTCATTTGGTGGCTTCGATGCTTGGAAAACCAATTTGTTCTTCACATCAGACTCAGCTTAAAAAGGTAATGAATTTTGCTCGTATTTATGTAGAGATTGATTTGAGTAGGCCCCTGCTAGATTCCTTGGATAAATGTGCGAGTCCTTACTCCTGGGTGCAATACTTGGATTATGAGATACTTCCATTTCGATGTCGTCTTTTCCATGAATATGGTCATCTTTTGCGAAGATGCCCATGGGCTAGGCTTGTAGAACCTTAGTCCTCTCAACCTCCTAGCAACCCACCTAGGGTTGATAAGGGGAAGGACCCCATTCCTGGTGATGGGGTTGGCATGTGTTGGCACTCTCAAATTTGCAAAATTTGAGGTGCCCGTTTTGAGAATTTTGCCTCTGCACTTTCAGAAGTGCCCTTAAGGGGTCAGTTTGAATGACCCACTTTGGAGAATCAGAACTCGAGGCATGTTGTTTTCCAAGCAAAACCCATTTGCAGACGTATTTGATTGACATATGTGAGCATGTGTGTCAATTTTCAGCTTCCCATGATCAATTTTGTCAGGGTTTTGAAAAGTGAAGCTGGAGGGTTTTTTGCATTGTTCTGTTGTTTGCAGACTTGTCAGTTTGTGAAACAGCCTCCTGTTTGAGCTTGAATTTCACAACTAGTTGACTGTTATGTCAAAATGAATGTTGTCCTATTTTCTCCATACCTAAATGATCTCAGATGTCAATTTTCAGAGCCTAATGATTTGATTTGCTATTTTTAGCAGATTGAAACCAAAAGCAGTTTGCTCAGTTTCACATCTGCATTCCGGACAACCCTTCTGAGTGGTCAATTTTGATTGTTAATATCTTTCGATTGGCGATGTTTCAAAGTAATTCCTTTTGCACACGTGCTCAAGGTACCTTAATGTTCCACTGTGTTTGATGGAAGCTCGCTAGGAGTTGATTTGCTATTTTTACAAATGGGCAGTTGGATCAGTTTTAACTGGTGCAAAACAGTTGTTTTAGACAATTTTTATCGGGCAACTTTGTCGATTAATATCCGGTTCCTCGTTATCTGTTTCTCTGAGCCATCTTTTGCATTATACTTTTGGGTCAAATGACTATGTGCTTGCAAGTTTTTGAGGTCTCACGAGGTCGTTTGCCCAATTTTCAAGATGGATTCCTGAGGCAACTTGGTCTGTTTTGCATTTTTTCCAAAAGTGTCAAAAAACCTTTTTTAAGGGCGACCCAGTTCGTTTTTCAATTTCTAAGCTCTTCAAAAGGCAGTGTCAAATCATTTGAACATGAATCTTGTTTGAAAACGAAATTTTTTTAGCCAGGCTCACATGGAGCCCGACATGCTTTGCACAATTATTGCTATGTGAAAAGGAGATCAATCAGAAGCAATCGAAAGCAAGGTGTATGGACATCCATCAAAAGCACAAGGAGGAGATGGCATTACATTTGAATCATTCCGGGATGAAGCTAAGATATATTTTAATCTAGCACCATTGTTGGAAGCAGATAAATGGCCCCTCGATCACAAAATTTTCTTACAGGCTAATGTTGTCTTGCTACCCTTGGTTTCTTTTCAGTTTGTGACCATCCACCAAATATGTGCTCATAGATTACACTAAATTAGGAAAATGTACCCTTAAGGTTTAGTGAAAATTCAATGTGCTTGGAAGTCACTAGATCAAACCAAGTAACCAGTCGAGGGTGATGTAATTGTTCACTTTATTGATTATTTGGGAGGAATGTCTGCTCATTGTGAACTATTAACACAGAAAGTAGAGAGGGTTGAGGACTACATGGTGGCAACTCAATGCACCATTCGCAGTGGAGCAACTAGTGCACATGAAGGCAGAATGTGGGCACAAGATGTGTTGATCAAAAGGAGAGAAAATGGAGTAAGGTAGTCACACTTGGATTTGAGTGGAGGGATCTAAAGAGACTGATGGGTGCTTGCAGTAGGTACGCATCAAAATTGTTCGAGGAAATTCTTTTTTTTGTAAAGGTCTTCAAATTTCAATACAAGTGCGTTTGATTGATGTAATGCTCAACCCCACAACCACCGCATCATGTGAAGAAATAGCTGGAATAAAGAATGAGTTTTTTAAATTTACACAGTGAGATGGAAATGTATTACTTGCTGGAGGCATTTGATATAGATAGAATTGCGTCTTACAACCATTTTCCAGGAGATGGTTGACCGACGCTTGAGGTAGGGTGAAGCCCAAATGCTGGTGGAGGTTGGGGCTAAACCAAAAGAAGAGGTGGAGGCCCGCGAAGAGAGGAAAGCCACACACCCACCAAGGCACAAGCATAAGAGAAGCACGACCGAAGCAGGAGAAGACCGGGAGTGTGTGAAGCCTGAGCGGCCTGTTGCAGAGGGGTGTGGCCAGTGATGAATAAGGCCTACGCAACCAGTGGGGAGCCAGTGAGGGCACTCCAGTAGTGTGGAGAGGCCTGTGAGCAGATGCAAGGAGCTCACGCACAGGGGAAGGATGTGAGGATGGCACCAGGAGTGAAGGCCACAGCTAGCACAAGAACAAAGAAGCCAGCGATGGAAAAAAGGCAGGGGTGCAACCAGCAAACAATTTGGGCGAATCAAATGAATGGCTCGGTTTTGCAGAGGCATGAAGGAGCCCACGGCCAGATGAATGCAAATGGAGGCACACAATGTGAAGAGAGGACATTTATCAGACAAATAAGAATGGAGGAAAACATACAAAAATTGCCGCCATTGAAGGAGCTCGGGAATGGACAAACAAACAAGGGATTAGGGCAAAAAAAATGTCGAATGAGAAATGAAAATTCGACGGTGGAGATTGGGGTTCATTTGCAGCAAAATCTAAACCAATGCCCGCCATTTCGTGATCCATAAATGCTCACAGATTACGCATCACGGGATGGCGGGGAGATGGGAGAAGCATTATAAAACTTATAAAATTAAAATGTTTTCCTAAGTTTGGCCAAAGTATTTTTAATAGTGGGCGCCTCCAATTTAATGTTAATTTTATTTTACAGAGAAGAATGGGAGGTGGGTCCCACCATAGTTTTAAATACAAAAGTGAATCAACGACAGAGACGTTGCCCACCATTTCGTGATCAGGAGATGCCGGGCTATTACGCATTGCGTGATCTCGGGGAAGAGAGAAGAAGCAAGTAAAAACATTTAAAAAATTAAATGTTTCCCTAAGGTCTGGCCAAAGAAATTTTAAAATATGGTGGGCCCCAAGAATTTTCAAAGTGCACGGGTATTTCAAGTTAAATGCTAAGTATTTTTAATGGGAATTGGCATTTACTTTTGGGGGTAAATTTAAAGAAGATATTTTACCAAAAGAGCTAAATGTGGGGAAATTTTTAGGAACAACCCGACAATGTTTATTAAAGTAAATATTTAAATGGAGGTTGGGGCCTGTTTTATTTTCTCAAGTGAAATTTGTTACTATGCTGGGGTAAAATATTTTATTCAAGTGAAATGTAAATGCCTTATGCTGCTGGGTAAAGTATTTAAAATACTTTGCATGGATATTGAAGTTAAGTGAACATATTTTATTTACTGATGGTGAGTAAAATACAAATAGCAGTGAGTAAATAAAATAGTAAAATACAACAAAGAGGTGAAAAAAAAAAACAACAGATAAGAGGATTTGCATGGGGATGAAGAGTTTTTCTTTCTGCTGCAAATAATGAGTAGAGTGGACACATGGGCAGTTTTTTGTTGAAGAACGAATTGGGCACATGTTGTTTTTGAAACAAATTGAAGTTTGTTATAGGGAAATGGAGAGGATATTTTGCAAATCATTGTTCAATGGTGGAGATGTTTCCAGATGCCTGTTCTTATTCGGATTTAGGGTTTCTTCTGGAATCTCTTCTCCTCTTCTTATTCTTTTCTTCTCTTATTGTAAAAGGGGGGGCAAGTTAACAAGTTAGGTTAGCAAGTAACCTAGCCGAAATTCTGGTGTGGAGTTGCATTTCAAATTGTAAAATTTGTAGTTACAGAGGCAATGCAAGTGGGTTTTGTGTCATTTTTGCTGTAGGACTTGGGTTTATTAAGATTTAGTGTTTCATAACAGTACTAGCATTTGAGTTTAACTGGCAAATCCAGGCTCATGTCTCTCCTATGTGCAAATGTATTCGAATTTTGAATGAAGTAATCAAGGGTTATTCTGTTCTTCTCACTGTTGTGGTGTGTGCAATTCTGGTTTTAGCTTTGATTCAAAGAATTAATTAAACTGCTTAAATGAGATTGCAGATTGATATGTTATGTACAAGGATTGGGTAAGAAGTATTGAGCTGAGGTACAAATTGGTGATACTGTAAGGCAGTATAATCAGAGATGTAGTATGCTATGTGTTGAAATCTGCTATGAACCATTAGGTGTTGGTGAATTTGACTCCTCCAATGGATATGGCACTGGTTTGATTTGCAGCTGTTCTTTGTGATGCAGTGTTTTGTTTGTCTTCACTTGGGGCTTGCTACCACAATTTTAAAACTTATGATTTATCTTTCACCATGAAACTGTGTTATAACCATCTCATGCTCCAAGTGGTTGATATTATTGATGAACAGCCAATTCATTTCAGTCTTATCCCATTTTGTTGAGCTATTAAGTGAGATTATTTGTTTTTTTGAAGTTAATGACTGTTTATGATCTTTGTTGCAGAAGTTGTAAACTCATTACTGGGATCACCCTACCGGGTCTTGCAGAGCCCAAAGTGTAGGAGGTTATTGTTAAAATCCTCATTAGTTGGTCTAGGTCCTCTGAGCTGCCATTGATTGGAAATTTGGCAATTCCATAGGTAGATTAGGAGACAAACCTTGTTTACAAGAAAAAACACCAACAACATGGATGATTTTGTCCCTGTTAAAGCTTGTAACTAGAATCGGGGCCAAAAAATACTAAAGAGACAGGAAGAAGATACTTTTAATAGATTTGAGGTTTTTGATGATCTTAGCTAGTAGGAAGTGAATCCAGGCTTGGTGAATCTAGATCAGGGCATTTTGAGTACAAATGGAGAGGGTCTTCTAGATGAGGTGACTCAGGATATGCAGGAAGTTGGGGCTTTGCAAATGGAAATAGATCAAAAAATGGGAGTCCAATTGGAGTCGACTCTTGTGGCTAAAGTTAAAAGAGGGGGTAGGGATGGTTCCCCTCTGGCTGTGAATGCAGGTAATGAAGTGGTGAAGAGTAATAAGTCTTCTTTCTATTTTGTCTGATCTCATCTTTTTGGTGTTGAATTTGGAGAGGTGTGGTGTGATGGGTTTCTCCTTGGCGTCGAGTCATTGTTGAGGGAGTTGATAAATCTATGTTGGGCTTGTCTTGTGGGGTGTGAAAATGCTATTTGTTCTTGGTTTGAAGCTAGGTGGAGATCGATGGTGGGTGGTGCATAAAAAAGCTCGGGGTATTGAGTTGTTCCCCTCTTGTGACTGGGAGTTTGCATGCCTATTTGGGGGCGGTGTGTCTGGTTATGACTCTCAGGGAATCGTCAGAGTATGTTCATTTATATTTTCATTCGACGGTTGGTGCTAACATACCTAATCAGAGTGTGAAGGTTTTTTATAATATTTTTTTTTACCAGATTCGAGGTCTGGCGGAGCAGGTTCGTTTGGTGGGTCTCGAATAACAAAAATCAATGAATTTTTGGAACGATGTAAGGAGCGGCCAAAGATAGCTATACCAATGGAGATGATTGCAAAGTATATAGAATACTATATGAAGCATTCATTATATTGCAAGTTTTTGGGGATGTGGGTTTCGCTATAATTTCTGGATTCTTGGGCCCAACAAACTTGGCAGCCAAATATGGATATAATGCTTCTAGCGAATAATTATTTCATGGTAAATTTCAATTGCATAGCGGATCGGAATAAGGCTTTTGAATGGGGTCCTTATTTTCATAATCAGATCAAATTATTTATCAAACCTTGGTATGTGGTTTTCAACCTTGCGGAGGAGCTTTCAAATTAGGTTTCGGTGTGGGTTCGACTTCCTCAGTTTCCAGTGGAGTGTTGGCAGGAGGATGTTTTTCATTTGGTGGCTTCGATGCTTGGAAAACCAATTGGTTCTTCGCATCAGACTCAACTTAAAAAGGTAATGAATTTTGCTCGTATTTGTGTAGAGATTGATTTGAGTAGGTCCCTGCCAAATTCCTTGGATATATGTGCGAGTCCTTACTCCTAGGTGTAATAGTTGGATTATGAGATACTTTCATTTTGATGTTGCCTTTTCCATGAATATGGTCATATTTACGAAGATGCCCATGGGCTAGGCTTGTAGAACCTCAGTCCTCTCAACCTCCTTGCAACCCACCTAGGGTTGATAAGGGGAAGGACCCCATTCCTAGTGATGGGGTTGGCATGGATGGTTTTGTCCCTGTTAAATCTCATAACTAGAATCGGGGCCACAAAATACTAAAGAGACAAGAAGAAGATACTTTTAATAGATTTGAGGTTTTGGATGATCTTAGCCAGTAGGAAGTGAATCCAGGCTTGGTGAATCTAGATCAGGGCATTTTGAGTACAGGATGAGAGGGTCTTCTAGATGAGGTGACTCAGGATATGCAGGAAGTTGGGGCTTTGCAAATGGACATAGATCAACAAATGGGAGTCCAGTTGGAGTCGACTCTTGTGGATAAAGTTAAAAAAGGGGGTAGGGACGGTTCCCCTCTGGTTGTGAATGCAGGTAATGAAGTGGTGAAGAGTAATAAGTCTTCTTCTTCTCACTTGAGTCTTCATCAAAAGGATCCTAAAAAAGGTGTGGGGGATAAGTCTTCCAAGCTTGGTAGGAAAAAGGGTCTAGAAAAGATTAAATTAAAAGGGGAAACTTTTGTGGATTCAGGGTCTTTCAAGACTCTGGATTCACATTTTTTGAGCCCCTTCAAATGATTGTTCTATCTTGGAATGTAAGGGGCTTGAACAGTGGCCCTCAACAAAAAATTGTTTGTGATTTGGTTAGAAGTCAATCTCCTAATGTTATTTTCCTGTAGGAGACTAAGTTATCAGTTGAGAGAATTCTTGGTTTGATGCCTAAGCTGTGGGGGAGTGGCGAATTCCAGTGCATTGGTGCTCATGGGTCTTCTACGGGAGTGGCTTGTTTATGGAACCCTCGAAATATTCGTCCTCTTTGGTGGATGTCCTTTAAGTCTTCTATCTCCATGATTGCTTATTATTTCGAGACAGGGGAGTCTATATTATTCTCTAAATTCTATGTGCTTATTGAGATCCAGGGTAAGCAAATTTTGTGGTCCCATATCAGGTTTGTTCGAAGCATGGTTCCTTACCATCCATGGATTGTGGCTAGGGATTTCAATGTTATTTTTGAGTTGGCTGAGAAGAGGGGTGGTATAGCAAGATTGGAGCCTTTTGCATTGCTACTTCAAGATAATATCTTAGCTCTAAATCTTGGTGATATCAAGCCCAACAATGGCCAATTCACCTGGAATAATTTGAGGGTTGGGAAGGATTGCATTATTGAATGACTTGACCACTTTTTGGTATCCTACTACTAGGTTGGTGGCATGTGGTCCTCTAGCTCTGAAATTTTAGATTGGAGGGGCTCAGATCATTGGCCTATCAAGCTTGTTATCTTTTCAGCTTGTGTGCCTTAGTCTCCTTCATTCAATTTATAACTTATGTGGTTGCATGATCCCTCCCTCCATGATTATGTTCTTGAATGGTGGAGGTATGGTAGACCTGTCTATGGTACAAAAATGTATACTTTTTCTAAGTTACTTCAATTTGTCAAATATCAGCTCAAACGTTGGAATTGACATTGCTTTGGAAACATTTTCCATGCTAAGGTTATTGCTCGGGCTGAGTTAGATGGTATTACGAGGATGATTAGGGAGGATGGAATGACTGAAGAGTTGCTTTAAGAAGAGGCCAAGGATTTAAAGGTGCTGGAGGAGTAGTGTGAGCTGAGGGAGGAATATTTTTGGAAATAAAAGGCCCGAATTGAGTGGCTTCAGGAGGGAGATAAAAATATTGCTTTATTCAGTGAAAGCTAGGAGACATGGCAACTCTATTTCTATTTTAGTGAATGGTAGCAATGCCGAATGAAGCAGTGCATTACTTTGCTTCTTTATTTAGGGAGGAGATGTAGGGGGTTCTGAGGAGGAAGTTCAGGTCCTCTCGTGTATCCCTTCTTTGGTTTCAAGAGAGATGAATGAGCATCTTATGAGTGATATCTCACTTGAAGAGATCGAGGGGATGGTGTTTTATATGAAGAAGGGGAAAGTTCCAGGCCCTGATGGTTTCTTGATTGATTTATTTCAAGAATTATGCGATATTATCAAATTGGACTTGTTATCAGTTGTGTAGGAGTCTCAGTCAAATAAACAGATGTTGCAGGCTCTAAATTCCACCTTCCTTTCTCTCATCCCCAACTGTGAGGGGGTGGATAGGTTAAGGCAATTTTTTCCTATCTCTCTTTGCAATGTGATTTATAAAATTATCTCTAAATTGATTGTTGATAGGTTGAAAAAGTGGCTTAAAGTGCTGATCTCTGAGGAACATAGTGGTTTTGTGGTGGGTCAAATTTTTTTGGATGGGGTGGTTATCGTAACAGAAACCATTCATTCTATGACCAGCTCCAAAGATAAGGCGATGGCTATCAAGCTGGATATGGATAAGGCTTATGATAGAGTTTGGTGGTCCTTCCTTTAGAGGATTCTCAGTGCTTTTGGTTTTGGGGAGGATTGGATTCAATGGGTTATGAGTTGTGTTAGTTCAGTTTCCTTTTTTGTGTTAATAAATGGTGAGCACTTGGAGCTTTTTGGTGCCTCTCGGGGTCTGTGTCAGGGAGACCCCCTCTCTCCTTGTTTCTTCTTCTTGCTAAAGGTCTAGGTCATTTGATGAGAAGGCATGTGGAGTTGGGGCTCATTTTAGGATGGAGATGGGGAGGTGGTTTACCATCGTAGTCTCATTTGCAGTTTGTGGATGACACTACATTGATGGGCATGGCTTCAATCAGGGAAGCTACAAATTTGTGTAGGGTGTTGGATGTTTATCTTATTGCCTCGGGTCAATTGATCAATGAATATAATTCCTCCATATTTTTCTTCAACACTCCAAGGCCCATTCAACGGAGAATTTCTCATATATTGAGATTTTAGATTGGGTCTCTCCCTTTGACCTATCTTGGTATTCCTATCTCTGTTGGAAGACCACCTAAGGATTCTTGGTAGAATATTTTGGGAAAATTTCATGTGAAAGTTAATCATTGGACCCACAAATGGTTGTATTTTGTGGGACGTGTTCAGTTGCTCAAGTCAGTGGTGCAGGCTCTCCCCATCTACAGATGTATGATCTAGGTGGCCCCGATGAGTTTTGTTAAGGAATTTGATTTTGTTGCAAGGTAGTTTTTATGGGCTGGCAGTTTGATGTCCTCTAAATAGAGCCTTGTCAGATGGGACATTGTTTGTAGCCCGAAGTAGTTTGGAGGTCTTGGGTTAAGGTAGTCATCCTTTTTTGGAGTGGTGTTGATTGCTAGGTTGTATTGGCATTGGTGTGTGGAGCAGGATCAACTCTGAACTAGATTATTATCTCATAAGTATTTCTTGGGGATCCCACAGATGGATATTCCTTGGTATCCCCTGGTGGGGAAAGGTTTGATGATTTGGGGTACACTCAAGAAAGGTGTTGTGCTCATCAAGGATGACCTATTTTGGATTTGCAAAAGGGGGATGAAGGCTCATTTTTGGTCAAATTCTTGGGATGGTTTTCCCCCCATTATTGACCAGTTTTTGAATTTGTTGACTTTGTGCCAGAGGTTCCTCTAGGATGGATGGTCAAGGGTGAGCAAATTTAAGTCTTCATCTTCTTGTGATCAGTTGATGGTGGTGAGATGGAAGAATCTTGATGAGTAGCCTGATATTGGTATGGAGGAGGAATGTGTTGACCTGCATAAAATCCTTTGTAATAGATGGTGTAGTTCGCTCGAGGAGGAGGATGTTCTTTCTTGGTCTCCTAATCCTAAGGGTGTCTATACTGCTGCTTCTGGATATCAAGGGTTGTTATCTCATAGGTTGGATGGGGTGGAGATTCACTGGTGGAAAAGAGTGTGGAACAAGTTTTCCTGGCCAAAGTGTAATTGCTTTATTTGGACTTTGGCCTGGAATAGATGCTCGACTTGGGATAATATTTAGAAGAGGGGATTCTAGGGTCCTTCTATATATCTTTTGTGCGGGGCTGCGGAGGAGGATTCTTCTCACTTTTTTTTTTGTTGTCTCTTTGCTTTGCAGCTTTGGCATTTTTGGTGGGAAGTTTGGAAAAGCCCCTGTGTTCATGTATCCTACCTGGTGGAGTTTTGGAAAATTTTAGGTAGACCTCCTTCTATTACATATTTCTTGCAGGAGGTGTGGTATGTTGGGCCTACCTTCGTACTATGATAGATTTGGTTGTAACGAAACCATATAATTTTTCATGGTGAAAATTTGTTGATCCAATAAGTTTAGAAAAGAGTTAGGGGTATGATTCAAGAGACGATGGAAGCTAAGTGTGATGTGGTGTTTCCTTTAGATAAAGGGAATGTTGAGAAGGTGGATAAATTGGGGATCTAGGGGTTGTCTTTGGCTTTGGCTTGCATCAGGAGAGGAAGGCGAGGGAAACACAAATTTCAAAGGATGGGCAAGTGGTTGCCCCCTCCAGCTAGAATTTTGAAGATCAATACCGATGGTTCCTCAAGAGGCAATCCTGGGCTTGTTGGGATTGGAGGAGTTGGCAGGGATTCTTCGGGTTTAGTGGTTTTCTTCTTTTCTATTCATGAAGGGATGCAGTCTGTCAACCTTATGGAAGGTTTGGCGATCCTATACGCTTTAGAGTGGGCTTATGCTTTGGGTTGGCACAGGGTTATCTGTGAATCTGACTCACAGGTTCTGATTGATTTGATAAATAAACAGACAATGACGGATGTTAGTTGGCAGCTAGCTAGGATGGTCCAACAGGTTTTGCAAATTAGTTATGTGACGGAGATGGTATCTTTTGTCCATATTCTAAGAGAATGGAATAGGGTTGTTGACTGTTTGGCCAAGTAGGCTTCTAAGAATCTAGATGGTTGGAAGATTGACGGGTGGGAGAAAGTTTCCCAAGAGCTCCACCATGACTTGGAGAGGATCATTTTCGAAGATAGGGATGATAACGGTAGAGGATGTTGATGTTTCTTTCTTTTTTTGATTGCTTCTTGTGATTTTCTGGGGCCTTGACCCTTGGCTTTTATGTAATCCTCTTTTCTAATTTTCAATAAAGTTTTTACCCCTTTTTATAAAAAAAATATATAATCGATTTTTTCAATCAACTATTTTAATATGATGTTAAATTTTATATCAATTTAATACAATTGGTCAAAATATAAAAATAATGATTTGGAATTATCAAATTCATATACCAAACATTAAAAAAATCATTAAAATTCTTCAAAACATGAAAATAATTATTCAAACTATCAAATTCAATATAAAAACGTATAATTTTAATCTTCTAAATCAATAAAAAATGTTGGTGTATTTCTCAAAATTATAGAAAGTATGTTTATATATCAAAGAAAGCACATTTTTCAAGGTAAAACAAGGCATGTGGGTCCAAATTCATTGGATGCAAGTGTCTTTTGACCATTTACTAATTTTACTTGCAAAACAATGTGCTCACACTATATCTTTCCTTGGATATTTTTGGGCATCCAACTCAATGAGTTAGACTAACATGTCAATGCCCAAATTCTTGTTTTCTGCAAATATAAAAAAACACCTAAATATTGAGTGCGATCTTCATCAAGTTTGCACATCTTTCAATGTGATATGAAAAAAATACCACAATAATAGCAACCTCTCTCTTACCTTTCTGACCATATATTTTTCATTTCAAATATGTTAATGTTTTGCTCTTCAATTTTGTTTATTGGTGTTTTTAGTATTTTTAGTGTCATTTTTTATCCATTCATCCAAATTTGAAACAAACTATATTTTTTGCATTCTAAACTCTATTATATACACTTTTTTAAAATTTTGATTTTTGATTAGTTTAAAAAAAATGGGAGGAACATACTCAACTTTTCATTTTTTAGGATGTGTCCACTTTGAAAATTAATAAAAAAAAGCATATATTGACTAAATAATTAACAAACGAATTAGGCATAAACTACATGATGTTAGCTAATTTTTTATCGAAGCAATTTGTGAAATACTTTTAAAAATTTAATATTTTAGAGACAACACATTGGAAGCTATGTTATATTTTGCAACAAAAATAGGAGCCCTTTGTTTGCTTCCCCTATTTGAGCCTCTCACTCCCCACTATTTAAAAAAATGGTAGTTTAAAAACTAAATTTTGAGCACTATAAATCTTGTTCTTGTCACATCTTCAAATTTTGACTGTGGTTATCTTTAATTTCTCATCTACAATCAATTTTTATTGATTTTAGAAATAGGGACCACTTTTGATCCCCTTTTGGTCCCCCATTTCCATCCATATACCCTATACCACCATTTTTAATAGATTTAGCATCTACCTAGGTGGGAACCATGTAACTATATGGAACATAAGTGGAAAGCAATGGGAAGACATACTCAATTCATGTCTTGTATGAAGTGTGAGCAGTTCATATTTCACTTCTACACCTTCTACCCAACTTCATCTCTATTGGAGGGCATCCAACATGATTCCCATAGAATTGAAATGACCTCTCGGGGATTTTTCACTCTTTACTAATTCTTCATCCACAGTCCTGATGGATTCTCTCCGCTCTTAGGATCTTGTGGCTCTGATACCAATTGATGCAAGAGGTACTCCCTTTGCAGTATCACACCAATCTAAATCTACAACTCATAGTTCATAATTTTTAAAAGGCAATACTCTACCTAAAAGTTGCAACACATAAAATTCACCCTTTGTTCCAATTCACAGTTCTAAAACCAAATTTATGAATTCACATGTACATGGCCAAATGATCATTTGCATTGACAATTACACTTAACAATTAGAATCAACAAGAAACTCGACTTCAATAATTGAAAGAAATAGAATTTTTAAATATTCAAATTCATATTAAAAATATTAAAACATTACACCGCTTGTTCTTCTATACAATAATTATTCCAATTTCATTATTGATGGCCCACCAAATTCTATCTGCAAATCCAAACAAAATTCCCTGATTTCCTCTAAGTCTCACACAGTCTTCACTTCTTCTCTCGCATCTACCTTGCAATTAATACATTTCCCTTGCATTTGAAACTGAAATACCATATTAAAATGGCTCAAATCCTCTTGTTGTATGTATGTAGGCTCTATGCAGTCCTTTTGTTTTGTCCTATGTGCCCCCTATTCTCCTCCCATCTACTATTTTAAAATCCTTAAAATTTGAAGAGTTTAGGTGTTGCAACACTCTCTTGGTGCCCCCTTTCTGCCTTCAACACAACCTCAATTTATTCCTCCTAAACTGCCTCATTTCAATGTATTTCTTGACAAAAAAATTCAACCCACACCATGGGTCAATGATCTCTTCCTTTCACCGTTTTATTGCTATCTTTTCCCCATGTTTTGGGTCCCTAAATCCTCTTTCTTTATGCAGAAATTGAACTTCTCTTTCACCCCTTACTACATTGTCCAAAAGTGGAGTTTTGATTTGTTTTTGTTTTTTCTGCCAATATCAAAGTATGTGAACAACCCAAAATCCATGCCCAACATATGAATTGCCCAACACTATGGAGGATTTTAAGATGTTTTTAAATATGCATTTCCAATATAAACATTTGATGCTAATTTGGATTTTAAATTGAATGTTATTAAATAATTTCCAACTTCCAAATTTCATGTTGGTACAATGGGTAATCAAATAACGAATGTTTGCAGATGCCCAAGCACACCACAAAAAAAATCCAAAATAAATAAAACCAAAAATTGCAAAAGAAATGACACGAATAATAGGCCTACCTTGATGCTCTTGCATCAAATGCACACAGTAAATTTTTTGTGAGAATAGGCTCACAAAATGAAGTTGAGTAGTAGAACTACTCTTCCAAGTTGCGAACAACTCGTAGCATGCTCCCATGCTGAAACTAATACCTACGAATTATTTCTTTTTCCTCTTCTTCTAGCATCTTTTTGGAACATTCGTTATTCTCCGCCAACAACTCCACATCATCTTCCTTTTCCCCCTTGTGGACTCATGTCCACCACAATCCGACCTCCTTCGCCAAATATTTTCCACCCTTATCTCCTCTTCCATGGGTTCAAACCCACCTCTAACCATTCGCCTCCACCAAAATCCTGCAACATCCTCAACCATCTCTATTTTCAAATATACACCTACATGCCAACCATAATTTATATTCTTCTCCCCATCTATTCACAACTTCTTATTCGCTTCAACAACAAGTAATTCCCTATCAACTTCCTCATCCCAAATTTTAGAAAAATTACAACTTACCTCTACATAATTTGTTGTTACAATAACCTCCTCCACCATGTTTGTTGTTGCTTCTTCATTTCCCTTCATGTGTTCATTCTTGAATAGCTTCTCAATATTCTCAATCTCTACCTCAAGCGATTCATGCTCCTCAATAACAATTAAATCAACAAATTTCTTACACAAAATTGTATGGAAACTAAATATTTCCATGAATCTACTTTATTTTGAGATTGTATGGGTTGTTCCCACATACCTCTCTTTCCATGCCCCTTTTATCAAAGGATTGCAACAAATATTCTCATCCTTTGCAAACTTGGTTGCAATCTCTTCTCTTTCCTCTCGATTCTTTTGCACAGGGATATCCTCTTCTTTTTCTTCATTAATCATATATGTTGCAATCTTTTCTTTCTTCTCTCCATCCTTTAAAGGATTCTCAACCACTTATTTCTCACCTATTACAACTTTGATGTTGTTTTCTTCTTTCATACACTCATTAGGGCATGTTGCTACAATTTGTTTTACCACTTCCTCTTGTTTATCCCGCAATTGATTCAACATATATTATTTCCCATCCTTGATTATGCTATAGGTTTTATCATTTATATTATGTATATATTCCCTATCCCAAGGCCAAGGTTGACCCAAAAAAATGTGACAAACATCCATGGGTACTATATCACATACAATTTCATCCTTATATCTTCCAATATGAAAATTTGCAATGCTTCGCTCACTTACCCGAATTCGATGACCTTCTTGCAACCAAGAGACATAGTATGGCTTAGCATGATTCATCCTCTTCAAGTTTGGCT